>JAKGSA010000898.1:133103-161738 GCA_033558755.1 Philaethria dido
TCCGTACCTTTTATCAACTTTCACAATATTTTCATATCACTTAACTAAGCTTATGAAATAACTTGTTTTTTCCAAAAAGAGTCCAAGTATTTTAGTTGCCTACTTAATATATTATTATTACTTATAATACTTAATATTACTTAACATTACTTAACATTACTGAACTTTACTTTGTAATATTAAAATCGTTTTTTATAATTTGCATATGATATATCTACGGTACATATAGCAAAATTTATTTTTTTTTACAATTTTTGTCTATCTGTCTGTCTGTTTGTTCCAGGATTTTACTGGTAGGTAGTAGATGTGATAAGGAGTTACTTAAGCTACATTTATTTCAGACAAAAATCTTCTTATATTACAACTTTAAGACAATATAACTTTTTTGTTAAATTCAGTGCAGACGAAGTCGCGGTCACATGTAGTATTATTAATATATTGTACGTGCTAGAAGAACCATTGACGTGTAAAATACCAATTACTTTAGCTGTATTTAATATAAAATTGTATGTCAAATGCATAACATGTGTAATATTTATTTTTAACGTATTTCTAATTCAGTATTATAATAATTATTGGTTTTCTGCAATTCTTTCTCATATAAACATTAAATATTACATATTTTATACTCCTCAAATAGGTTTCAAACTGCTTTCATGAAGTAATAAACGTTTTTTTAAAGAAACTCATATGTTACTATGATAAGACGTAAAGGTTGCCTGTAGCGATCCCTTCTTCTTTTGATAAGACATCTGATAAGACCGCCAGTTTTGCACCGACAAAGTCGTCTATGTAAAATTGTCTATTCTTTTTTTATTATTTACTTTAAAGACTACTATTATTATTTTTAACTTCACGCTGTATCCCGCATATAGCAGGGTAAGCAGAGGGAACCTGAGAACCCAGTGTTAAGACACTCCGTTCTCTTTCAACAATTCCGTTCCCCACTTTCCGCCGAATTGAGGTATTGCGTGTTGAGTGGCGGAACTCAACGCCACGCTTTGCCTTGTTACCAAACCCAAGAAATGAAAATAATAAATTTTACATTTCCTGGAGTGGGAATCGAACCCACAACCTGTCGCATTTCCGGTACTATTATTATTAAGACAACGAAATTAGAATTAATTTGTTTTGTGCTTCCAATTAAACATTCTAAGTAATAATTAAAAAAAAGCATTAATTGGAGAGAGACACAGTAAAATCTTGCATTCAAAGCGCAATAGTTTTATTGTTATTTCAAAACATAAGTGCTACTGTACAGTAGTACTGTGTTACTTGACAGCTGACAGCTGTAGCTGTAGCCTGTACGGGAGTGGCATTTAAATACTTTCAACAATCTTTTGAGTTCATAACAAAAGTCTTCGGAATACTGCCTTAATAAACAATTAATTAAAAATATTGTACGTGGTCTGAGTTTTAATTGTAGAAGCTGAAACGTCGCGTCGTGATGCAAAAGGAACGAGTTCAAGTAATGCTTTGTACGATACTTTTACAGCCCCTAAGAAGCAGAGAAGGTAGAAGATGCAGAGTGGTTAGACACTCCGTTCTATCTTTTCCATTCAAATAGCATAGGTTGCGTGATCATTGGCGAAATTTAACAATGCACTTTATGTTACCATAGCTGAAAATGAAAATAATTTTATTATTATCATTCTTTGATTGGGGATTGAACCTGCAACCATCGTGCTTGGCGTCTCACATTGTCACACTGCGTCACAATAGTTTTAAATCAGACGACATGAAAGATAAACGGTGAAAGAGAGAACAGAACCGTATTAAGATGATCTGTTTGATCGGCGGAATGTGCGTAACATAGTGCCACACTTTCAGATATATAATTACACGGAGGGTTTTTCATTTTATAATTTTTTTAGCTTCACACTGTATCTCGCATATAGCAGGGTAGGCAGAGGGAACCTGAGAGCCCAGTGTTAAGACACTCCATTCTCTTTCAACATTTCCGTTTCCCACTGGGGAACAACTATTGTTACACAACATAAAAACTATAATAATTCAAAATTTAAAATAACTTATACGTTAATCAAATAAAACGAATGTTTTCTGCAATTCGGCCTCAAAGTTCCCACTCATACAAACTTTCATCGCGTGGAAATTTTTAATTAGTAGCTAGACAATCGAACTACGAGCGTACGTACATATGTCTGTAAGGCCACGTTTTTTAAGAACGAAAAGTTAAAATTGTGCTCAAATGTTACATTACGTTACATATCGGCTTAAAGTGTGTTGTGTTTGGTGGTAGGAGGTTCCTCCTCCGTCTGGCTCGCGACCACTATCATGTCAAAGACGAACCGCCAAATATCTTATGATGTGTTCCGGTTCGATGGCATGTAAGCCAGGTTTTCCCCTTTCCCACCCATCCTTTCCCCAAAATGTGGTGGTTCCGATAGCGGACTACTACATTATCCTCCCTTTCCATCTGTATCCTCTAGGTTGGCAACGCATCTAGTACATCTCTTGTGTTGTAGATGTTCATGGGCGAAGGTAACCACTTACCATCAGGCGGTCCTTCTGCTCGTTTGCCATCCGGTATCCATAAAAAAAAATAAAATAAAGTGTAAGCCGCTAAGTCCCTTTTTAATAAGCTTTTATTAGCTTCAATCGTATGTTAGTAGGTTTGTATGTAACGGAAACTTAAGAACGACGACTTAAACGAAATTAATTTAAAAAAAAACATTTTTATCTTTCAAATAAAATAATAGTTAAAATTATACTTTTGATTACTAACTTAATTTAATTGAACGCCTGTCGTGGCGCAGAGGCACAAGCGTGCGACTGTAAACGCGAAAGGTTGTGGGATCGATTCCTACTCCAGGTAATGTAAAATTTAGTATTTTCATTTCTTGGGTTTGGTAACAAGGCAAAGCGCGGCGTTGAGTTCCGCCACTCAACACGCAATGTCTCAATTCGGCGGAAAGTGGGGAACGGAATTGAAAGAGAATGGAGTGCCTTAGCACTAGATTCTCTGGTTCTATTTGCCTACCCTGCTATATACGGGATTCAGCGTGAAGTTAAAAAAAAAAAGAACTTACTAACTTACAGTCATGTAAGTCGAAATCTAACCCCTTAGTTTGCTTTTCCATAGCGTGGAAACGATATCAATTTGAATATAATTAGTGGAGAACGAAAACGTTGAAAGAGAACGTGTCTTAATACTAAGTTCTCAGGTTCCCTCTTCCTACCCTGCTATATACGGGGAACAGCGTGAAGCTAAAGAAAAAAAGTTATAATTATACCCCCGAGTAAGTTTTGAACCCAGAACTACCTACCTACCTCCATTGTAAGCAGACACACTGCGTCACGAAGGCCTTGTATAAAAATGCAAAATATTTGTCCTTCGCAGTCTGTCTTACGTGTTTAAGCGACGTTAATCTGATTACAATATTAGCCGTAAGTGCTGAATGAGAATGGAATAAATAAGATTACTTACTGAAGCTATTCAATTTCCTTAAACCGACTTCAAATTAACTGGTATTCATTTACATGTTAATGTATATTAAGTATTTGTTTTCTGTATTTTTTTAAACTTCACGCCGTATCCCGCATATAGAAAGGTAGGCAGAGGGAACCTGAGAACCTAGGGTTAAGACACTGCGTTCCCCACTTTCCGCTGAATTGAAGCATTGCGTGCTGAGTGGCGAAACTCAAGGCTGCGCTTTGCTTTGTTACCAAACCCAGAAAATGAAAATACTTTTACATTCCCTGGAGTGGGAATCGAACCCGCGTTTACAGTTGCATACTTGTGCCTCTGCGCTACGACTGGATGGAGTCATTTTCTATTAGGTACTATTATAGTGCGAAACACTATATAATATGAATATGAATGAGAAGCAGAAAAATTAATAGGAAATAAAGGGAAGTGTGTAAATGTCTTAAAATAGTCGAGCCAAGGTAGAAATGGCTTTTCACTATCGGCTGGAAAGTAGGGCGGCGAAGAGGTATTCCATTCATCTTGAACAATAAGAAAGCAAACAAAAGAAAAAGCCTCATATGCGATGTTCGAACATTTTGTGATTATCCACGTCTTAAGTATCGATTTGAGCGGAAAACAAACATTAAATTGGAATATGACATTTTGAAAGACAATTTTTATCTATATATAAAAATGGTACACCACTTTCTAAGTAACTGGCAGACCGAGTACAACAAACTACTGTTTACTATACTGTATGTAGGTTCCTTAAGGAGTTTAGGGCAGCACTAAGAGCTGAAAAGCGCGGCGTTGAGTTCCGCCACTCAACACGCAATGCTTCAATTCGGCGGAAAGTGGGGAACGGAATTGTTGAAAGGGAATGGAGTGTCTTAACGCTAGGTTCTCTGGTGCCCTCTGCCTACCCCGCTACATGCGGGATACAGAGTGAAGTTGAAAAAAAAAAAAAAACTAAGAGCGGATTTTCTGAAATTCTTAAGAGACGATAACATGGAGGATTTTACATTTTATAATCGAAAGATGGCAAAAATTAGTGATATTCACAAAAACCACACGAAATTGTGGGTTACAAATTAATACGTATGTTCTTGGAGCCTTTAGTGAAAATAAATTAAATAAATAATTACAAGTTTCTGTTTCTTTTTGTATTACTACGATTCGTTTGTTTTTTTTTTCATGTATTAAGTCATTGTACATACATGACATGTATGTATATATACGGAATCATTTTTCCTTATTGTAAAATAACGCGTATCGTGACGCAGAGGTAGAAGTGCGTGTGATTGTAAATTTAATTGTGGGTTCGATTCCCACTTCAGGAAATGGAATTTTCTGGGTTTGGTAACAAGGCAGAGTGCGTTGAGTTCCACCACTTAGCACGCAGTGCCTCGATTTGACGGAAAGTGGGATGCGGAATGTTTTAACACTAGGTTCCCTCTGCCTACCCTGCTATATGCGGGATACAGCGTGAAGCTATGCTATATAAGCTATATAAAATAATATACTTAATTTTGGTCTAAAATTACGATTTTTACAAAAACGAAAATGTAACAAAAAATAAAATTATTACAAATAGACCAAAAAGTACTCATCAGATTTTAACGATATCTAAATATAATTAGTTTGGGTCTAAAACATTGAGGATATGAAAATACTTTATGAATTAAGTCGTTAGTAAAAAAAACTTTATAGTAATCTCATAATAGGAAAGAAAATCAAAATTCTCGTGTCTTATATCACAAATTACCCAAGTTTGTTTGCGTAACTTGACAAATTAATCTTCAAGCAGGAAATTAAATGAATCAGGAGCTGTCGACGATATCACTAGGAAAATATGCCTCAAGTTACAATTATTATGATACGTATTATTTATTAGTGGGAATCATAAGCCATCGTGGCGCAGTAAAAAAATCTGTTTCAGTAAAAACAATATTTTTTTAACTTCACGCTGTATCCTGCACATAGCAGGGTTGGCAGAGGGAGCCCAAGAATCTAGTGTTAAGACACTCCGTTCCATCCTTTGTTGCTCTTAAAATTTCTGTTCCCCACTTTCGGCCGAATTGAGGCATTGCATGCTGAGTGCCGGAACTCAACGTCGTGCTTTTCCTTGTTACGAGAGCAAGGAAATGAAAATATTTAATATTTTCCTTTCCTAGGAATCGAACCCACAACCTTGTCGTTTACAACCGCACGCTTTTGACTTTGTGCCACTACAGGCCTCGGATCAACTACGTTTACGAATATATTTGGTACAAAAAATTCCCTAGAACTATTCCAGATTGACATTTCTTGGAAAGAAAATCCTTTAATATACAAATATGTATGTTAACTATATTGTTTGTCATCCTGAGAACTGCTGATATGTTATTGTGATGAAACAACATAAATTTTTATCTGACTTCAAAAAAGGTGGAGGTTCTCTCTCAATTCGGGTGTATTTTTTTATGTGTACCGCGAAACTTTTTACTGGGTGAACCAATTTTGATTACATTATGGTATCTATTTACAATATAGCTATACCTAGTGCTTCTGACGTGGTCCTATTTAAATTTATTTATTAATTGTCTTCTAATCTGACGAGTAGTTATTGAGTTATTCGTAATAATTTTATTAGTGCATTTTATTTGAAGTCGGTTTTTTTTTGCTAAAATCTTATTTATGTATGAAAATAATAAAAAATTGTATGATTTTGATGGAATTTGAAGCATTATTACTATTTAGGTATTCAAAAAAAACACTTGTATTTGAAAGTCATAAATCTATGAGTCCCAAAAGCCATTACACAAAGCATTGCTAATATTAAAAAAATATTGTTATGTTATATAGCAGGGTAGGCAGAGGGAACCTAGTGTTACGAGACTCCGTTCCCCACTTTCCACCGAATTGAGGGATTGCGTGCTCAGTGACGGAACTCAACGCCGCGCCTTGCGTTGTTACCAAACCCAGGAAATTAAAAATCCCATTTTCTGGAGTGGGAATCGAACCCACAACCTGTCGCATTTACATTCGCACTCTTGTACCTCTGCGCCACGACAGTCGTTATTATATTGTTAGCACTTCCCTTAAAACAAAAAATGTATTTTGTTCATATGTATATATATTTAAAATTATCTCTAAGTAACCGACGCAAACAAACCGAAGTTATAAGCTCTTATCGCCCGCCCAATTAATAAAGCTTTACACGTAAAGCCGAGTCCTTAACGGGCGCCATAAAAATGACCGCATGGTTTTAAGTTTCCAACAAAGAATTTTGAAATTATTACGAGTATATTTAACAGGTTTGTATATATTATAAGAACAGAAACATATATCTCAATAAGAGAAACAGTACTTAATATTTTTTTTAATTTCAAAGAAAAATTATACATGACACTTAGGCTAGGTGCGGAAAAATAGACTAAGTTTTACGCTTTATGGATGTTCTTGAATAAATAAAATATGTTTATTACACTTAATGCCATCGCGGCTCAGTGGGACAGTTTCTGGCTATAAACGAGATCGGTTGTAGGTTCGATTCCCACTCGGGGAATGATTACATTTCAACTATTTCTATTTTTCCACTCTAGTAAACAAAACACGGCGTTTAGTTTCAGGTGATAGTATTTTAAAATATAAATAGATTATATATATTTATAATTGTAGTATGTTTCTAAAGTACAATATAAAGCACCTTCATACTTTATACCGCATAGCAGGTTTGTAAAGAAAATCTAGTATGAAAACATTTATTTCACCGCTTTCCTCCCGAATTCAGACCTTACATGCTAAGTGTTGGAACTCAACGCCGCGCTTTGTTTTGACAGAACAAAGAAATGAAAATAATTAAAATATACTCATTCCCCTCAGGGGAAATCGAATTCATAATCAAATACGTCCACAGCCAGACTCTGTCCCACTGGGCCACGTAGGCCTACTAGTACCATTATTTTTACATTCAAATAAAATTACTTTAAAGCATACCAAAAAACCAAACCCAAATAAACCAACCACTACACCCTAAGACATTCAAATAATAAATAGCAAAATAACATTCGCAAACCGTTATTATGCTAACAGATGAGTTCGATAGAGGCCGGCATTTGTTAGGCGAGTCGATCGCGACAAACCGGTCCGGATTACGAGTATCTGGGATGGAGGAATTCCAATAATATTTCACTGGCCACCCTTTGCCCTGATTGCCGCGATACAAAAGAGAGAAGCGATATTATATTCTTAGAAATTATTTAAATATTAAGCTAGAATGGGATAATAATCAACTGAAAATCGGTCAGAGTAAAAGCAATGTTTCCTAGTTGATAGTGGACGGCAAAAATGGATAAGGGTAATTACGATCGTCCTTATATACCCTCGCCATAGATTATGATTTCTAACAATAAACAGATGTATGGAAACTATAAACAGTATTTTTAGCAAACAGTAATAGTTGAAATGTCCTTAATATATAATTTAAGCTGCGGCGTTAAGTTCCGCAAAATGTTCTATTAAAAGAACTGGAATTGCTGAAGAATGTGTTTTGAATTTATATCGCTATCTTTCTATGATAAAAGCAGGAAATTTGTAAAAATGTTATTCGTAGTATCATAACACAGTCTATCTAAATTCAAGGGCTATTCTTGAAGGATCGATCTTTACTTGGAGGATAATTATATTGAAATTTCCCTGCTCCGATTTCACTATTTAGCACGTAATGTTTCAAATTTGAAGAACGGAGTGTCTTAACACTATGTTATCTCAGTTTACCCTATAGTAAATGTGCATTAAAGAGAATTTTTTTTTTATACCACGACGGTGGCAACAAGGCACACGGCCCATCTGATGGTAAGTGGTTACCGTGGCCTATGGACGCTTGCAACACCAGGGGCATCACTTACGCGTTGCCGACCCTTCAAAAAGATTAAAGAGAATTCAAAAATAATAAAACTCTATGCAAAAAAACCTAATTCATTAGTAGTAAATTAGCTTAAAACACTAGAAAAATGCCATACAGAAAATAAAAATGAGTTTAAATTTCTATAAAGGTATCTTAAAAATATTTCCAAAGACAGAAACTTGGCGAGGACAGGATCGCTACTAACTTACGTCAACCGCTTTCGCTTGGCCCGCGCCCGCGCCCGCGCCCGTGCAGTGCTCTGGTACTGACATGCCATTAATTTGGGTGCAAATACCCGCTTATACACCGGGATCAGGTCTTGGCGGTTTTCCTTAGTATTTATTTATAAAAATAAATAACTAAATATATATATGAGGCCATCGTGGCTTAGTGGAACAGCGTCTGATTTTAAACGCAATTAGTTGTAGATTCGAATGCTATCTTTTGGATGAATGATACATATATTTAAATTATTTTGATTTCTTCTCTCAGGTAAGACAAACTGTGGCATTAAGTTCCACCACTTAACACACAATGTATTGAATTCGGACTGAGACGTAGAGAATGGAGTATCTCGGCACTAGATTTTTATTGTTCACCCTGCTATGTGGAAAAAGTTGTGAAGCTTCTTTCTTACAATATAAATTAATTTAAATATATGTAATATTACATTTGTTCTCATCATCAGTATATAACGGTCAAAATAGCCAATCAATCAAAATCTTGGTAAGTCCCCAATACACATTGAAAATCACAGTGGTGGATCTCAACGCCGCGCTCTTTTACCAGATTGAGTTAATGACACTAATTTAAGCTAAAATTATTTCCTCCAAAATTCTTACATATTCCTATTTAATCTTACGTAACCTAAGTTGAGATCTAAACATATAATATGGAGAAACGACGTCTCTTCGCTACCTTTTAATTGAATACAAATAAACATTACTAA
The DNA here is from genome assembly GCA_033558755.1 of Philaethria dido. Classification (NCBI taxonomy): domain Eukaryota; kingdom Metazoa; phylum Arthropoda; class Insecta; order Lepidoptera; family Nymphalidae; genus Philaethria; species Philaethria dido. The sequence continues at coordinate 142,371 of JAKGSA010000898.1, forward strand.
TCATTATATTTATACGTAAAGAAAACTTTAACTTAACTTTTTTATGAAAACCATGCGAACGGAGGACTATGAAAATTGACATACATTTAGTATACATGGAGAAGAAGTAAAATTAATATTAAACACACTAATATAGGCTTGATATTCACTTTTATGTAAAATAACATATTCGTTGCTAAGACAAACCGTAAATAGAGACTCTAGTTCGAGTAATATCGTTATTCATATATCCTTACATAGCTTCACGTTGTATCCCGCATATAGCAGGGTAGGCAGCCTACCTAGTGTAAGAGTAGGGGAAGGTAGGGGAAGGTAGGGGAACGTAGTGTTAAAACACTCCGTTCTCCACTTACCGGCGTGCTGAGTGACGGAACTTAACGCCGCGCTTTGCCTTGTTACTAAACCCAGGAAAAAAAATCCATTTCCTGGAGTGGGAATCGAACCCACAACCTGTCGCGTTTGCAGTCGCACGCTTGTGCCTCTGCGCCACGACAAGAGCCAATATCGCAATAATATTTTTATGTCATCTAAAAAGTATATATATACATAAAATAAAATAGAAAAAAAAGAAACATTTCAAGAGATTATACTAAAAAAAATAAACAAAAAACGCAAGGACAAGGATCCTCCATCAAATAAAATCCATGCAAAGTAGACGTGCTTAAAATAATGAAATGTAACTTACTACGACGACGATTCAATTACATTAACGCTTAAAAAGCTTCGGAGGCCTGACTGTAAAAAATCTCGCTAGACTACAAGAGAAACTCAATTTTAGATCACGCGTTTTTACGTCATCCTTCTAAATTCAAGGAGATGTCTCATGGTTAAGCCCTATTTTGAATCTAGCATTATTTTTCAGTGTTTTGTTGCGAATAAGTAAATTTTAGTTACTTTTAAAAATATTTTTGGCCTCTTCTAGTTTTAACTTACTTTAAAGGTTTAATTCACACATTAAGGTTAATTATTTAAGTAAAATTATTTTAGAAACGTATAAAAATTTTAACATATCAGGATTCGAACCCGCACATAATTCATCCAATTACATTAACAGCTTAAAAAGCTTCGGAGGCCTGACTGTAAAGAGAAACTCAATTTTAGAACACGTGGTGTTTACGTCATCCTTCTAAATTCAAGGAGATGTCTCATGGTTAAGCCCTATTTTGAATCCAACATTATTTTTCGGTGTTTTGTTGCGAATAAACTAAAAAAACTTTCCGAAAATGTTATAGAAAATTGTGATGTGTGTACTTGTTACGGCGTTGAATCCCGCCGCTCAGCACGCAATGCCTCAATTCGGCGGAAAGTGGGGAACGGAGTGTCTTAACACTAGATTCTCAGGTCCCCTGCCTACCCTGCTATATGCGAAATACAGCGTGAAGTTAAAATAAAATTGTGATGTACATCATTTTTTTTATAAAATATTTTGGTTACTTTTAAAAATATTTTTGGCCTCTTCTAATTTTACCATACTTTAAAGGTATTGTTCACACATTGAGGACAGAAAATTATTTAGAAAAATAAAATAATTTTAACACATCGGAATTCGAACCCGCACTTCTTATAACCCGTCCAAGTGTTATAGCAGCCATTCAATTACTTTAACGCTTAAAAAGCTTCTGAGCTTTTCTGTAAAAAATCTCGCCAGGCTAAAAGAGAAGCTCAATTTTAGATCACGCGTTTTTATACAGCCATCTTTCTGAATTCAAGGAGATGTCTCATGGTTAAGCCCTGTTTTGAATGCAACATTAATTTTCAGTGTTTTGTTGCGAATAAATTGACTACTTTGAGTTTTGTATCAGAGAAGAGGGTTATCGAAAGCTTGGAATGCTGTGAGGTGTATGACAAATACAAATACAAATATTCTTTCAAAATAAAGCAAATAACATAAATGATAATGGCGTACAATAAGGCGGCCTTATCGCCAAGCGATCTCTTCCAGAGCAACCTTGGATAGCTAGTTTGTAAAAGTAGTGGTAGGCGGTGCACTAATCGGATATTTGTTAAAAAAAAATGACTTTTAGGGTTAAGTTTTTTAAATACTTACAGTCTGACATGATTAGACTTTATTGTCGCTTATATATCAGTCAATTGGAAATTAAAAACTGCTAATTGAATAATTTCCTTACTCAGCAAATGAATATCAATTTATAATTTAATTAAAACAAGCATTTGAAAAATAATATGCTACCTGTCGTGGCGCAGAGAGGCACAAGCGTGTGACTGTAAACGCGACGGGTTTGTGAGATCGATTCCACTCCAGGATGCTTGATTTTCATTCCTGGGTAACAAAACAAGCGTGGCGTTGGTTCTGCGACTCGGCACGCAATGCCTCAAATTCGGCGGAAGTGGGGGAAGGAGTGTCTTAACACTGGGTTCTTAGGTTCTGTCTACCTACGTATGCGGATACAACGTGAAGGATTAAAAAGAAAAAAAATAGGAGTATGAAATTTTTGTTAAAAAAAATTGCTACTTAAATGTAACTCCTATGTATGGTATGTAAATTTTAATCATATGAATATTTACATATCCGAATCCTCATCATATAAAATGCCATTATATCAAAATGCATTTTTTTTTTATGCATAACGGATGGCAAACGAGCAGGAGGACCACCTGATGGTAAGTGGTTACCTTCGCCCATGAACATCTACCACCAGAGATGGCGCTGGGCGCGTTGCCAACCTAGAGAGGATACACACACGGGAGGGGAGAGGATAATGTAGTAGTCCGCTATTGGAACCACCATTTTAGGGGAAAAGGATGGGTGGGAAAGGGGAAAACCTGGCTTACATGCACCCATCAGGCAGAACATATCCACAAGATATTTGGCGGTTCGTCTTTGACATGATGATGGTCGCGAGCCAGACGGAGGACGAACCTCCTACCACCAAAAATGCATGAGAATATTTTATTACTATTTTGTGGGTACTCTTATATTTTATAACAGCTACACCAAAATTCGATTAATTACACAAAAAATATATATATATTTGTAAAAGTCCGATTAAACTAATCTCAGAAGCCCATTAAGTTGTAATCCGCATCAGAATTTCTGCCAACAAGTTCATAATGAAAAAAGGCGATCCTATCTCTAATTCAATTTCCAAGAGGAATTGTTGGGAATGGAAATTAATACCGTCCGGTAATCATCGGGACTTGAGAAGCTTGTGTAACGAGGTTAAGGCTAGAAATCGCTTTAAGGTAAGTTTTAAGCAATAATATATAATATTCTTTATTACATATAAAAAGTACATTAGAAAGAAGTAAATATAAATTTTAGTTCACAATGTGGACTTATCTCTGAGAGAGATCTCTTCCAGTGTACCGCAGGAGGTGGATGAGTAAGTAACAAGCGGGAATGTAGTACAATAGAAAAAAATTAAAAATACAAGAAAAGAACGAACAGTAATACAAAAATAGACATTTATAATATATAAATATATATGAACACAATTAAAAATAAAAACAAATAAATATATATAGAGAATATATATGTATACAAAAATATTAAAAAAAAAATGAGATTGAATACGGTTGTCATACTTATAATCTTAAATTTATTAAATTACGATTTTAACAAAAAAAATGGAAAAAGGAATGAAGAAGAATGTGCTCAGACGGTTTGGGCACGAGAGGATGAGTATGAAAGAATGACTTAAAGATATATGAAGCAAAGGTGAGTGGCACAAGAGGTAGTGGGAGACCTCGGTTGAACTTCAAGAACACAGTATCAATGATACTGGAGGAAGGTTACCTAAAAATAACAAGGACACCCTGGAGGGCATCTATGAATGGGTTAAGGACTGTGAACGAGGCAAAAGAAGTATGCAGGAACCGTAGCGTTTGGCGCTCCATACTGTCAGAGTACTCCGCTAGGGACAGAGTGACAAAAAAACAATAAAAAACGAATAACTCAAAAAAAGTTCTCGTCAGATCTTAAATAAATTAAAATGGAACCACATCAGAACCATTAGTTGTCATAGTTTATATGACAGCTAATGCTTCAGATATTCTCCTTTTTTAAAGTCGGTTAAAAAAATATTAAATAGATAAAAATCTTTTAAAAAAATACTAAGCCTTTTGTTCGACGTACAACGTAGTGGCTAGAGCTCTTGGTTAGTTTTGAATAGACGTAAATTCGAATTCCGCTATGATCAAAATTTTATATATATTTTAAAAAGTTTCTAAAAATGTTACGTCCTTTCAGTAAAACTTTAAAAAAGATAAAAATACATGTTTTAAAACTACAAGTACTGTAGACTACTAAATGTGTGTTAAAGGTTATTACCTAATTAGTGATTTTATAAATGATAACACACCTTGGGAATGAAATGCTCGCTCCAGTCTGTTTCAAAGGTATCATTGCCAATAATAAAGAATTGTAAACCATTGTCGAATATAAAAAAAAAAAAAAAAAAAGTCCCGCTGAGTTTCTTGCGCCGGTTCTTCTCAGGTCTGAGGCATTAAATTTAGTGAACCGGTGGTAAATTATTTGACGTTCAAAAAATGAAGCTTGTAACTTCTTATTTTGAATAAAATTATTTGACTTTGACTTTGACTTTGTGTCGTCATTAATAACTTCTAATGTGGTATAATTACACTTATTTATATACTAGTGGATTACTAATGCCTAAGGCAAAAAGTCACGCTGTACTTTGTCTTGCAAAACGTAGTATGTTTTTTTCAGAGTCACACCTATTCCTGAATAGTAGGTTAATGAGAGAGAATCTATTATCGAAACTCTGTAAAGAATAAAAACGCTGACACTGTTCCACTGCGATATAATAACCTGTTGGTAGATTTTTTTAGCTTCACGCTATATCCTGCACATAGCAAGGTAGGCAAAGGGAACTTAAGTTGAGTTCCGCCACTCAGCACGCAATGCCTCAATTCGGCGGAAAGTGGGGAATGGAGTGTTTTAACACTAGGTTCCCTCTACCTATCCAACTATATGTGGGATACAGCGTGAAGCTATGTATGTATTATAAATCGTTCCCTAAAGTAAAAATCGAACCCAGAACCTATTTCGTATACCATACCTGTTACCCTACCTACCTACAATCCTATTTATTGATAAACCGAACAAACGAAAAAAAATACATATGATCTAACAAGCACATATATCCCCAAAGCAAATTCAACGTTTGAAATATTTTTCAAATTATCCGTAAACAAACAGCGGCAGCTTCAAAGGGCTTTGACAAAGTTTTTTATATGCGAAAAGAACTTAACGAGCGGTAACGAGTACGCCCAAAATACAGGTGTAAAATCCAACAGGACTGGGCGAATTCAGCTTTTGTTGTAATTGAAGGAGCGTTATGAGTGAAATATGTAGATTCTTTTTAGTTTTCCTCCGTATCCTGCACATAGCAGAGTAGCCAGAGGAAACCTGTGAACCTAGTGTTAAGACACTCCGTTTTCTTAAAATTTTGGTTCCCCACTTTCTACCGAATTGAGGGGACGTGTGCTGAGTGGCGGAACTCAACGCCGCGCTTTGCCTTGTTACCAGAGCGCACTTGAACAAGTTTTATAAGTGAAAGCAAATCGCGGCTTTGAGTTCTGCCACTCAGCACGCAATGCCTCAATTTGGCGGAAAGTGTGGAACGGAGTGTCTTAACACCAGGTTCCCTCTGCCTACCCTGCTATATGCGGGATACAGCTATATATGTATGTATGTTATAAGTGAAATATGTAGATATGTCATCTAAATTTATATATGAACTAGTTGTTACCATTGGCTAACGCTCGCCTGGTCTATGGCAGTCCATACTACATGAAATAATATATATTGCGTATGCATCCTATGTCCTTTTATTTTGTGTAAAAAGTTTCATGATAATCGGTTAAGTAGTTATGGCGTGACAATCACGTAATTTTTAACTTCACGCTGTAACCCGCATATAGCAGGGTAGGCACAGGGAACCAGAGAACCTAGTGTTAAGACTCTCCATTTTCTTTCAACAATTCCGTTCCCCACTTTCCGCCGAATTGAGGCATTGCGTGTTGAGTGGCGGAACTCAACGCCGCGCTTTGCCTTGTTGCCAAACCCAAGAAATGAAAATACTAAATTTTACATTTCCTAAAATCTGGGAATCGAACCCACAACCTGTCGCGTTTACAGTCGCACGCTTGTGCCTCTGCGCCACGACAGGCGTTAAGCGCAAAGGGTAATAAACTTGAATTTCACGTTTATAATATTAGTACTCGTAGATCCCTACTGATGAGATGGAATAAAAAATAATGATGGTTTTTCCTTTCGTTTATGACTATTTAAGGTGTCAGTTAAGTATAATTTATTTCAGTATTAAGGTAAGATTGCTTATCTGTTAATAGGCAATATAATAACGGAGAGATTGATCACTATATTTTCTTCGTTGGAAAAAATAATCGTGGTACAGCATTTGAATGGAAATGCAAGTGATTGTTTGACTCGATTTTCATTCTGGGGAAATTGTTTATATTATGTATTTCTTTTTCCTGTGAGGGGACGGGGTTAGAATACAATTCCCCTCCGCCGCTGGGTAGCGTCCCGTAAGAGGCGGGTATCCCAGTAGTTTGGTTCCTTGTGACGGGACGGGGTTAGAATACTACATTGTCGTGTCGTAGGTCGGTAACGCATCTATAACATCTCTGGTATTGTAGATGTCCATGGGCGATGACAACCGCTTACCATCACGTGGTCCTTCTACTCGTTTGCCATCCGTTATCCATAAATATGTATATATATATTGTCAGTTTTCCATTTTGGAAAAAAAAGAGCGGCGTTGTGTTCCGCCACTAAACACGTAATGTCTTGAATTCGGGTAGAAAGAGAAGAACGGAGTGTCTATACACTATGTTCCCCTCTTACATATGCGGGGAAAAACGTGAAGCTAAAGAAATGTCATGATTTATATTATATATAGAGTTATAAGAAGTAGCTTATAAATGTTCATAATATCCTACTCATGACAAAGTTAGTCGCCTCATTCTATTTCTAAGTGAACGTGGTTTAATACTTGAAGCGTTATATGTCTTGTATTGCAATTTATTTTAATATAGTATAACAGTGGTAAAATGTTTGACTGCAAACATATTTGATCGTGGATTCGATTCCCACTCAGCGAAATCATAGTATTTAAATTTCTATATTTCTGCCTGAAAAAATTTTACAACATTGTTAAAAGTGTGCTCAATAATGTACAAAGGGTTTGAGTAAAATGGTTCAATCCATATTTGAGAAAAAAAATCGCAAGAAAATGTATTTTTTTACGCTGAAATCCTTACCCCCTTAAATTATTTCCTTTTCTCTGATGACAAAGCACAACTACAGACAACGTACAAACTAACTCACTACAGCTGTTTAACATGAAATGTCGGATTTTGAACAAAAATTGGATAAAAGAGTATTATGATACTCTCATTTCGCTGTCTTCTATATATATATTTCGTATATATATAAACTGCGGCGTTGGGTTACGCCACTGAACTCAAACTTAAAGAAAAATCTTGTCACTCCGTATTCCACGTTCGGACGATGATACGCAACGGCAATCGAACTTAACGTATAGTTCAACACTTCCTTACTAACAATGGCCTCATATGTAATAATCTTAAAAACCGTCTAGGAGGCGCGGGTTCGAGTCCCGTTGCGTTCAAATTTTCATACGTTTTCTAAATTTTTTTTTCGTATTTTAAGTGTTAATCACGCTTTAAAATATTAAAAAATGTAATAATCTTAATAAATATTTAGTACCCTCAATTCATCAATTCGTATGCCTCAATTCGGCGGAAAGTGGGGAACAGAAATTTTAAACGAACGGAGTGTCTTAACGCTAGGTTCTCAGGTTCCCTCTGCCTACCCTGCTAAATGCGGGATATAGCGTGAAGTTAAACAAAATAGATAGAGGGGAGCTTTTAGCATTTAAGCTTTTTCATATCCCCGCACTGTAATAAAACGCCGTGACAGTGACGTAACAAAGCCAATCCTGTATACATTTGCATTCAAATCAATTTATATATGTCGATCCCAATTAAAAGATAGGAGATTGACTTTAGTGAGATACATTTAAAGTAGGCAGAACTCTAATCTATATATAAATACGTAAAAGAAAAACTTTAACCCCCTTTTGAGAAAATGACGCGGACGGAGGAGCATGAAATTTGGCACGCTTATAGTTCATATAGAGAAGGAATGCAGAATGTTAATTTTTTTTTAAATAATACATAAAAAGTATATTAAATCAATAAAATAAATGTTACACACACTACCATGATTTCACATGCACGTTTATATAAAGTGACATATACATACTATATATTACTAAAGACAATGCGTTGTTAACGCGTCAATAGTTGATATAAATATATAATAAATATTTGATAAGTTATAAGGTCAACATATCCTTACTAATATTATAAATGCGAAAGTAACTCTGTCTGTCTGTCTGTCTGTCTGTTACGCTTTCACGGCTATACCACTGAACCAATTTTGATAAAATTCGGTATGAAGATAGAACTGAACTTGGGAAAGGACATAGGATACTTTTTATTGCGAAAAAAATAGTAGAAGGGGTTGAAATAGTGGATGAAAGTTTGTATGGAAGTTCCTTATTGTCAAACACAAAATCAAGTAAGATTATTTAACTGTTTACAACTTTCACACCTAAACCACTTAACCATTTTTGACAAATAGTCTAGACCTTGGGAAAGACTAAAGGCTACTCCTTACCATGTCGCGAGATATAACCGAATTCCAGGCGGGCGAAGCCGCTGGCGAAAAGCTAGTATTAGTATAAATATTAGATAGTATATTTTTTTAAGTAGACAGAGAGAACCAGAGAACCTAGTATTAAGACACTCCGTTCTCTTTTACCATTTTCGTTGCCCACTTACCGCCAAATAATGTTTTACTGAGGCATTGCGTACTGACTGGTGGAACTCTACGCCACGTCTTGCCTTGTTACCAGAGGAAATAAAAGTACAAAACATTACTAAATATTTTCACTTCCTGGACTGGGAATCGAACCCAACTTCACGCTGTATCTCGCGTATAGCAGAGTAGGCAGAAGGAACCTGAGAACCTAGTGTTAAGACACTCCGTTCTCTTTCTACAATTCCGTTCCCCACTTTCCACTAGATTGAGGCATTGCGTGCTGAGCGGCGGAACTCAACGCCGCGCATTGCCTTGTCACCAAACCCATAAAATGAAAATACTTCATTTCCTGGAGTAGGAATGGAACCCATGTCGCGTTTATAGTCGCATGCTTGTGCCTCTGTGCTACGACAGGCGTTATAGTATATATGATAACATATTTTCAAATTCTGATAAATGAAGCACAGAATTTCCTATCAAGCTCGCATTTTCTATTCTTAGGTATATAGTAAGTCCTTACTATCCAATACCCGCCTACCTGTCTACTAATATTGCATCTAAAGAAGCATTTAAGTAGAAACTACAAATATAATACATATTGTACCATCAGATTAGAAACTGTTATAACATAAGTAATGTTAGTTTTTATTTCATTTTCATGGTATTAAAATATTGTATTGACATTCGATTAAGGCAGTTGGGTCTGGCATGATTTGCCTTAAAATATATCGAAGTGTTACTTACCTAACATGACTATACTTTTTTTTTAGCTTCACGCTGTATCCCGCATACAGCAGTGTACTATTGTTAAGACACTCCGTTCCCCACTTTCGGCCGAATTGAGGCATTGCGGGCTAAATGGCGGAAGTCAACGCTGCGCTTTGCCTTGTTATCAAACCCAGCAAATGGAAATACTAAACTTTTACATATCCTGGAGTGAGAATCGAACCCACAACCGGTCGCGTTTCAGTCGCACGCTTGTGCTTCAACGCCACGACATGATTATACAATACACGACAAGTGTTAATTGATAAAAGCAAACAAAAGCTTATTTACTAAACGTATAAAAAAATGAACGCAGCGGGATTCGAACCCGCGCCTCTTGAAAACCGTTCAAGCACTCTGACCACAGCCATGCGTTCTATGTCCAGCTGCGTAGAAATTCTTATACGAGTACGCTTGTTACAACTTATTTATGTTGTTAGCATCTCTGTACAAATTACTGCGACCCAAAGATTATGCCTAAGAACAATCGTTAGGCAAGAGAGAATGCTGGTAATTAAATATTTATAGAAAAACGTATAATTATTTTTCTTGCTTTTCTAACATAAACTTCTTAAAAATTATATTTTTCAGCAAATCAAAAGTTAAAGGACGTTTAAGTTGAGTCACTTTTATTGTAAGGGTGAGATATTTGTCTAAGATATATTTAGGTATACCGTCTGAGGAGGGATTGGAACCGCCACCCCCTTCGGAAGTACTTGTCTCGCGCACATTGGAGTGCTTTCAAACGGAAGAAAATTTTTGCTAAGTTTTCTTCAGTGTAATGTATACGGTTTTTGCTTTTTTTCGCTATGATCTGAAATGCTTATGTTACTGGATACGGTTAGATTTTGTGAAGCAATATTTTTATTAACTGTTTGTTTTTTTGCAATATATTTTATAGTTATTTTTTTTTCTAAGTAACTTATCTTCTACATTTTCTTTTTGTTTCCAGTTAAATAACTAATTTTCATAATAATTATTTGCTATAAAAACCCGGAACGGAGTGTCTTATCACTAGGTTCCCTCTACCTACCCTGCTATATGCGGGATACAGCGTGAAACTATGTATGTATGTATGTATGTATAAAAACCCAAACAACGAAAGCGTATATTGGAACAGTATCTCTTTCTAAGCAATTAATTTAGTTAATTCTGCACACAAATCTTTCTCATAGCCTTACTGAAAAATTGTTAAAATACAGTTACGATATTTTATTTCGGTTTGTAGGTTCTTTTTTTACTGAAGCAAACTAGAGAATTGGAGAATTGTAAAATATTTTAAATAAGATTTTTTTTATTAAATATTTTTTTTTATATAATATAATAACGATGCATTTTTTGGCTACACGTTACCACGTGTAAAAGTCATAGAGAATGGACAGCCTAATGCTAAGGTTATAAGAGGTATATAGTACCTCTTTCACTTCGTCCACTGTCACTAACCTCCTCCGGGAGGCCCTCAAGCTTTTTATGTTTTCTTTACTATCATAGTGACTATGTTCTCGAAGGTCAATTGAGGTCTCCTCCTCTCTTATTGGCCATTCTTGCATCATATATATTTTTACCATTCTTTCATCATTCATGTTCACAACGTGCTCAAACAAATGATAACATTCATACATACATAATTTCACGCTGTATCCCGCATATATAATAGCAGGGTAGGCAGAGGGAACCTAGTGTCAAGATACTCCGTTCCCCACTTTCCGCCGAGTTGAGGCATTGCGTGCTGAGTGGCGGAACTTAACGCCGCGCCTTGCCTGGTAACAAGGCATGTTACCAAACTCAGGAAATGAAAAATTCCATTTCTTGGAGTGGGAATCGAACCCACAACCAGTAGCGCTTACAGTCGCACGCTTGTGCCTCAGCGCTACAACAGGCGTCATGATAACGACGATTTATATTATATATTGCAAAAAATATATATTTACAAAATTTTAAAATTAATTTCCATAGTTTAAAACCAGTTAATTCAGCTTCAGAATATATTATATTATCGGATTAAAAATTATTTACTCCAAAGTTATTGTTGAAAGCAACTTTGTCAAAGTTTGCTATAATCTTTTTAGAACAATAAACGGTTTGAGTCATAATCCTCTGCTTTTGGTTAAATTACTTTAAAGTTAAAGATGGTATAATAGGAAGTATGTTTAATATTAATAATATTTACTTTGCAATTATAATTACGCGTCATTGATGTAGCTATACTAGCTAGCTAGTGAATAAAGTGGGCCCTCGCTAAGGCCTCCCAATAGAAGGGGCCTCGAGCTTTGCAGATATACACCTTCAATATATGCAGAAACAACAAACAAATTTACTATGAAGAACAATATTTTTGTAAAGTAAAATTTTTAGTATTGTAGTTAACAGTTTCTTAAAAATCTGTGATAGAGTAGACATATGTGATAGATTTTTAAAAACATATATTAATAAAAGAAAGAAGTCGTGGTGCAGTGGTACAAGATTCGATTTCGAATGTAACTCCAGGAAAGGAAATTTTATATATTAATCATTATTAACGCCTGTCATGGCGCAGAGGCACAAGCGTACGACAGTAAACGCATCAGATTATGGGTTCGATTCCCACTCCCGGAAATGGAATTTCTCATTTCCTGGGGTTGGTAACAAGGCAAAGCGCGGCGTTGAGTTCCGCCACTCAGCACACAATGCCTTATTTAGGCGGAAAGTGGAAACGGAATGTCTTAACACTAGGTTGCCTACCCTGCTATGCGGGATACAGCGTGAAGCTATGTAGGTATGTATGTATCTAATTATTATAAATATTTAATGTTTTTGTTTCCTCGCTCTGTTAACAAGGCAAAGCGCGGCATTGAGCTTTGCCATTCAGCACGCAATGACTCAATTAGGTGGAAAATGGGGAATGGAAATCTTAAAAGAACGGAGAGTCTTAAAGCTAGGTTCTCAGGTTTCCTTTGCCTACCCTGCTATGTATGGAACCCAGCGTTAAAAAAACAAGAAGAAATGTATTAAAAAAGGGGCCCTCGTGGATATAATTCCGCCCACGTCAAGATTAGTCTTCGCTACGTAATCTAAGAAAGTTCTTAGATGTTATGATAATGTTATATATAATGTTATAAGTATAACATTATTCAATAAAATCTTTTATTTTTACGCATTATAAATAAAACTATTTTAACCGGATTAATCGCGTATATTTTGGTATTCGAAAATACATGTTCTGGAAACCCGATGTTTCGAACACTTTACAGTAGTCCGTGGTCACAGTCTACCTGTGACCATAATATACGCGATTAATCCGGTTAAAATAGTTTCACTTAATATGTGTAATAATCACGAAAATCAAAGAGCTCATTATATTTTAAACGGATTAATAAACTCACTTAGGTAAGTCTACCTGTGACCACGGATTACTGTAAAGTGTCCGAAATGTAGGGTTTTCCAAAATATACCCAATTAAGCCATTTAAAACGTTCATTTAAAATAATTACTACATTATGTATTATAGAATTACTTTTACGTATCGAATTTTTGTGTATATGTAGAAAGAATATAGAGACACTTCATTCCGTTCTCTTCTTTCTCATCGTTCTTTAAGATTGTCTGCTAGCAGATTTAAATATTTAAATAAATATACATAGATACATACATACGAGTATATGTAAGTATATGTATATCGCCTGTCGTGGCGCAGATTCCCACTCCAGGAAATTGAATTTTTCATTTCCTCGGTTTGGTGACAAGGCAAAGCGCGGCGTTGAGTTCCCCCACTCAGTACGCAATGCCCCATTTGGGCGGAAAATGGAGAACGGAGTGTCTTAACACTAAGTTTCCTCTGCCTACCGCGGGACCTATATACCTATATGCGGGATACAGCGTGAAGCTATGTAAATAAATATTATTACTTCATATAGGTTTTTATCCAAAACCATTGGGTACATAGTCTATGCTTGGGATTTCTACTCAGGTATAGCATTCAATTTGCGAATATTAATAATTGATCAGCAAAAAATTGTTCATAATTTTAACAAAAAAGAAAACTGATTTGAAACGAAATGTATAATAAAGTAATTATTACGGATAACTCAAAACTGTACTCGTCAGATTTTAACCAAATTTTAATGGGATCACATCACTAGCTATCATATAAAAAAAGGATCATCAAAATTAGTTCTTCCTGTAAAAAGTTATGTGGTAACACACATAAAAAATGTCGAATTAAGATAGCTTTTTTGGAAGTAGATTAATTAACGATATTATTTTTTTTTTTTTAGTTCATACATACATACATATTCTCACGAAATTAAATTGAAATGAACTTTAATAACTTATCTGTATTATAGTGAAATCTACTTAAATCTTATTTTTTTTTTTTTTTTTATTGATAACGGACGGCAAACGAGCAGAAGGACCACCTGATGGTAAGTGGTTACCTTCGCCCATAGACATCTACAACACCAGAGATGTTGTAGATGCGTTTCCAACCTAGAGGATACTGATGGTAGGGGGGACAATGTAGTAGTCCACTATCAGAACCACCACATTTTGGGGAAAGGATGGGTGGGAAAGGGGAAAATCTGGCTTACATGCCATCGAGCCGGAACACATCATAAGATATTTGGCGGTTCGTCTTTGACATGATAGTGGTCGCGAGCCAGTCGGAGGACGAACCTCCTACCACCTAAAAAAACTTACTTGTATTTTACTTAATAATAACTATATAAAATATATAAATCTTAAAATATATAAATATAATAATTAATTAATTCTAACATACAAATCCCTCCCACTATTATAAATGTGAAATTTTGTGAGAATAATTGGATGGCTGTTACTTTTTCACGCAAAAATTGCGAATGAATATATATTAGTAGAAACTACATATAGTATATAGAATAGAATAACACAAAGGATACAAATTATAAACATTTTGTGCAATTTAGTTATAATATCGTTATACACTTCATACACGATATTAAAAAAGATTTCAAAAAAAGTTAAATCTATATATAAATACATGAAGCAAAAACTTTGTATCCCTTTTAAATTTGGCACACTTATAGTTTATATAGAGAAAGAGTGCAGAATGTTATTTTTTTTTTAATAATTAATTAAATAAATGTTACACACATTACACGTTTGACATCCATGTTTATATAAAGTAACGTATGTATTACTAAAGACAACGCGTTGTTAACACGTCAACGGGGACACTAGTAGAAATTAAAAGAAAAGTTCAAATAAGTAATAATTAAACTTAAATATTGTAACGATAAAACAAAATTATTTTATTTCATTATGGCCACACAAATATTATTAACAATTTAGATACATAATAATTCATTAAAAAATATCACATAAAAAAGTTAAAAATCCTAAAATACTTACAATATTTTCGTAGCACTCGCGATAACTTTGTTCTAACTACGAACGAGGCATACGTCCGCCCTCTACACGCGCCCGGACGGTCTGACGCATCCCCGGCTGACTAAGGGATGATACGAAAACGTGGAAAATATTAGATAAATTAAATATTATATTTTTTTTTAACTTCACGCTCTATCACGCATATAGCAGGGTAGACAGAGGGAAGCAGAGAACCTAGTGTTAGAATACTCCGTAGATAATATTCGATTTAGTTTAACCGATTTATGATAAAAAGGATTGGTTGCGGATTCGATTCCCACTCGATTATATATTTTTATTTCTCCGCTCTAGTAAGCCAAACCACGACTCTGTACATATCTTTATCTAACAAGTTCCGCCACTTAAATGTCATAAGCTTAGGCGGAAAGTGGGGGACACATACATACATAGCTTCACGCTGTATTCCGCATATAGCGGGGTAGGCAGAGAGAATATCGTGTTAAGACACTCCGTTCCCCACTATCCGCTAAATTGAGGCATTGCGTGCTGAGTGGTGGAACTCAACGCCCCGCTTTGCCTTGTTACCAAACCCAGGAAATGAAAAAATCCATTTCCTGGAGTGGGAATCGAAACCACAACCTGTTGCGTTTACAGTCGCACGATTGTGCCTCTGCGCCACGACAGGCATATATATCAATGTAATATATGGAATGCTTATGTTACTGAGTGACTGACAGAAAACGTACATGTGAAACTACTGACTATAGAAAGCTGAAATAGGGGAGAATCCAGAGAAGATATCTCTTAATTTCTACGAAAATGGGAAAAAAACGGATTTTATGTAAGCAAGCGAGCAAGCGAAGTTGCGGGATGACCTTAGTTTTTTAATAAATATTATAATAGACTGTAGAAAAATATTTTTAATTTTTAAATCAGGGGATAATAGGAAGTTTATAAATAACAAACTTAAGCTACGGGATTAGTGAATAATATTTAAGCACCTGTGGCCAGAAAAAGAATTTGCAGGAAATCATGCTTAGACATAAACCTGCCAAGATATTTTTGAAATTTTAAATCTAAAATATTAAATCCGGTTATTATTTATAGGACCTGGCGTGAATAAGTTAATAAGTCGACTGACTTATACAATTTTTAATTTCGGCATAAGATTTGTAATACTAATAGGGTTAATAAATCAAGTAAAATAAATTACTTCGATTATTAGAGATTACTACTTTAATTCGCCTTGTCAACTTATTCACGCCTGGTACGGACATCGAAAAGCGGTATAAAAAATAGTGCAATAATCAAAATTCTAACAAAAAGACAACCGATTTCAAACAAAATGCACTAAAAAGTACAAATATTACAAATAACTCAAAAATTACACATTACACGTACTAGTTACCATATAAAAAAGGATCATCAAAATCGGTTTACCCATTAAGAAGTAAAGCGATACACACATAAAAATACAGTTGGATTGATAACTTCCTCCTTTTTTAAAATCAATTAAACACTTTTCACCTATATTAGTATCAGGTTTATATCCATAAATACTTGTTTAGCGAGAAAAATGTAGAAATATATATCTAAGAAATCTAAATTGAAATGCTATTCAGCGTGAGATTTCCAAGCTTCCTATTTTCTACCGCACACGAGTACATTTCCTGTAGTGTGTATGCCGTATACATTATTAGATAACTACCCTATTAGATTTGAGACACGAGAATAAATAAACTCGTTTAAGTAGTTTATATAATAGGGACCGTCGTAGCGCAGGTGCATTTGATTATAAAGGGGATAGGTTGTGGGTTCGATTCCCACTTAAACTTCTTATATCATTTCGTTATTAAAATTATTCACTTCCCCACTCTGGTAAGGCAAAGCGCGACGCTAAGCTCTATCACTTAACACCATATGTCTAGAATTCAGACGAAAAGTAAAGGACGACGAGTTAGTCTGATTACGCTGCCAAGCGTGAAACTAAGTGTATAATTCGTTTTGCATAATGTTGCCAGTAATATTAATTATATATCGATTATAAAATAAATATAGATCATTCGCAATACTGTTAATTAAAACATTAAATCACATAAATGCCAATTTAAATGTCACAACACTATTTACTTATTTCAAGCTTGTTTAATGCGCATCGAAAAGTTAATTAATACATACATACATAGCTTCACGCTGTATCCCGCATATAGCAGGGTAGGCAGAGGGAACCTAGTGTTAAGACACTCCGTTCCCTACTTTCCGCAGAATTGAGGCATTGCGCGCTGAGTGGCGGAACTCATCGCCGCGCTTTGCTTTGTTACAAATGAAATGAAAAATTCAATCTCCTGAAGTGGGAATCGAACCCACAACCTGTAGCTTTTACAGTTGCACACTTGTGCCTCGGAGCCACGACAGGCGTTAACCAATATGTAATATTTAATATTTGCAAAAGTAACTCTACGTTTTTTTCGTATGACAGAGACAAGTTAAAAAGAACCTTGTCAAGTTTCGGAAAAGGGAGTGTCAAGACACTCCCATTTCCGTTATCCGCTGGAATTCGAGAAATTGCGTGTTGAATTACGAAATTTAACGCCTCGCTTTGTCTAGCCTTAGCGAATAAATAAAAATATTTTAATCATTCTTCTAAGTGGGGATTGAACTCATAACTGTCGCGTTTAAATGTAAACGCTGGTCCACTGTGCCACAATGACCTTTACCATTTAGCTATATTTGTTTTAAAGTCATGAATAGACAACTTAAAAGATATTTTACGCGCACTTTATTTTTAAGGGCGAGGTAAAACTTTTTTTTTAGCTTCACGCTGTATCCCGCACATAGCAAAGTAGGCAGAGGGAACCAGAGAGCCTAGTGCTATGATATTCCGTTCCCTATTAACATTTCCGTTCCCCATCTTCCGCCGAATGGAAGCATTGCGTGCCAAGTGGCGGAACTCAACGCCGCGCCTTGCCTAGTTATCAGAGTGAGGAAATGAAAATACTAAATATAATTTAATATTTTTATGTCCTGGCGTGGGAATCAAACCTGTCGTGTTTACAGTCACACGTTGTGTCTCTGTGCCACGACAGGCAATATTTTTTTTAAAACAAAATAAAATCTCCTTTAAGCGGTAATCGAACCTACTACGAGCGTATCCTGTCATTTGAGTAATGACAGCGTCTAAGTTAACTACATATTTGGTTAATAGTTATTACGTGTGCTACAGTTTACTATCATATAATTTACCAGCTAATATTTATTTAGGATGTGTGGTGGTAGGCAGCTTATGTTAGAGGACTGCATTAAATGTATGTTCATATGTACTTCTATATAATATACCTATATATATATGAAATGAAACTATTTTACCCTTTATTTTGACGCCTGTCGTGGCGCAGAGGCACAAACGTGCGACTGTAAACACGACAGGTTGTGGGTTCGATTCACACTTCAGGAAATGTTAGAATTTTCATTTCCTGGGTTTGGTAACAAGGCAAAGCGCGGCGTTGAGTTCCGCCACTCAACACGCAATGCCTCAATCTGGCGGATATTGGGGAACGGATTTGTATTAAGAGAACGGAGTGTCTTAACACTAGGTTCTCAGATTCCCTCTGCCTACCCTGCTATATGTGGGATACAGCGTGAAGTTAAAAAAAAAACTATTTTAACCCGATTAATCGCGTATATTTCAGTATTCGAAAATACATTTTTGGAAACCCGACGTTTCGAACACTTTACAGTAGTCACAGGTAGACTGAGGTGTCATTCGTCTGTCATTTGATACCATTATTATATCAAAATACCGCCAACGATATCTTAGTTGCCTCGCGTACTGCCCTGGATTCTTGCAGAATGAACTGACTGTATCTGGCTCTTCAGTGTGGTGGGTTTGAGACTTCAAAAATTTTATGAGTGGTTCCCAGGAGGTAGAAAGTCTCCAACCATCTTCTCTATTGAAATTAGAATGTTATTGTATTTCAATAGCCTCGCGTTAAAATAGTTAATATGTGTAATAATCGCGAAAATCAAAGACCTCATTATATACCTATATATTTATTAATTCAACATACCAATGATACAAGGCATTAATGTTTTTTTATTATATTTTCCAAATTAATTGCAATCAAAATAATACAAAACAAAATAACACAGAACAGAATAGGATAGAATAGAATAGAATAGAATAGAATAGGATGGAATAGAATGGAATAGAACGGAATAGAACGAAATATTACGGAATAGAACGGAATAGAACGGAACAGAACGGAATAGAACGGAACAAAACGGAACAGAACGGGACAGAACGGAACAGAACGGGACAGAACGGAACAGTACAGCACAGCACAGCACAGCACCGCACAGCACCGCACAGCACAGCACAGCACAGCACAGCACAGCACAGC
>JAKGSA010000898.1:161840-177201 GCA_033558755.1 Philaethria dido
ACATCACAGGACAGAACAGAACAGAACAGAATAGAATAGAATAGAATAGCATAGAAAAGAATAGAACACAACAGAACAGCACATAACAGCACAACACAGCACAGGACAGGACAGAACAGAATAGAATAGAATAGAATAGAATAGAATAAAACAAAACAAAATAAAAGCAATCAAAATGAATTACTTGTAAACTTAACAATATAAACGAATATAGTTCAGATTTTAACAAAAAACCCTACTTAAATAAAATGCTTTAAAAATTACATTAAATGAGACCACACCAGCAGCATTGGCTAAAAAAGCATCATTATAATTGGTTCACCCAGTAAAAAGTCAACACACATAAAAAGATAGTCTAATAGAAAACCTCTTCGTTTTTTTAAATCTGTTAAATAGTAATAAAACTATTTTCATGAAAACATATCTTGGATCATAAATTATTGGTGCGATGCGTGGGTTCGAATCCCACTCAAGGGAAAATATATACGTTTTTAATATATGTAGGTGTGAAATAGACGAAAAGTATTTAGTTTCGGTATACTGCTTTATGTGTGGAAGAAGAACATATACATAAAATGAAGCCAGACAAGAATGGAGCTTACATTGGTGCATTTAAAGTACTATGGAAAATACTGTTAAAATGAAAATAATGTTACTGGCGAGCTAATACTATAAAAAAAGCCATCGTGGCGCAGTGGGACAGAGATTGACTATAACCGCAAGTGGTTGTGGTTTCGATTCCCAATCAGTGGTAAGGTTGTATTTAAATTATTTTGATTTCTCCTCTCTAGTTAGACAATCAAATCAAATAATTTTATTCAAAGTAAGAAGTTACAAGCTTCATTTTTTGAACGACAAATAATTTACCACAAACAAAACGCGGCTGAGTACTGAATCTTAAATCGGGCAGAATGTAAAGAACGAGTGTCTTGACTCTGTTTAGTTTGCTCTGCGAAATAAAGGGTGAAGCAAAAAAAAAAAAATAAAATGCAATTGAATCGGTGAGTGCAGAAACAACGTAAGTCACAATAAATGCAAAAATCCGTAATCGATTTAAACTACTTTAAAAAGGCAAAATGCGTGTTGAATGGAGAAACCATCAAAATCTGGACTTACGTTGTTTCTGCACTCACTGATTCAATTATATGCCTACATAAAGCTCACACAACTATTTTATATGTAAGAGCCAAGTAGTTATTTAAAGCCTTTCTAAAATAGAAACGTTATAAAATTTTAAAATCCAGCCTTGCATTTCCTGTAATGGGGTTCCAACCGGAAAATTAGTGGTCCGACCGTTTGGAAGGACTGCGTTGTTCCCAGGATCCGTTTCCGGTTGTAAGACGCTCATTGATAAATTCTCCCTGCAAAGCGGTCGCTTTTGCTGTAATATTGACTTTTGTGTTCTGAATAGTTTTTTTTTATGTTTTTTTTTAGAGTAATATAATATTTTTTGTAATTTTGTGGAAAAAATTCTTTAGTAGTACTATTTCATCTAAATTTATATTTTTTACTTGTATTGAGAGTGGACTGTCAATTCATTTTTTTTTCATAGACAGAAATTCTAATGTTAACGCCTCTCGTAGCGCAGAGGCACAAACGTGCGAGACGCGTAAACGCGATAGGTTGTGGGTTCGATTCCCACTCCAGGAAATAGATTTTTTCATTTTCTGGGTTTGGTAACAAGGCAAAGCGCGGCGTTGAGTTCCGCCACTCAGCACGCAATGCCTTAATTCGGTGGAAAGTGGGGAACGGAGTGTCTTAACACTAGGTTCACGCACGCACGTTTAATCTAGATTTAAAATCTTTACCGCAATATAGCAATCTTTAATAAATGTTAAAAATAGGACGAAGTAAAACATTGAAATAAAATCTACTGCATTGGATAAATTTTACACACATAGCTTCACGCTGTATCCCTCATATAGCAGGATAGGCAGAGGGAACCTAGTGTTAAGACACTCCGTTGCCCACTTTGCGCCGAATAATATAATGGCATATAAATTTATATAAAAATAATTCGTTTGAAATTAAAAAATATATGTATATTTATATATTATACATACTATGAAACAGTTTGTTTATTGAGATTAGCATAAGGAATAATTTATATACTGCCATATCATTTGAAGGCACCCACGCCGCCTTATAAAAATATTATATTTTGCTAAGCATATTACTCACCCACGTATTTCAGAAAAATAATTGCGGTCTGTGTATGAGATATTAATAAGTAAAAAGAGCAATCGGATAGTGGAGGTGAGCATTAATGCAGGTTTTAATAGGGCCCTCTAAGCCCAAAAAAAGTAACCAACAAAAAAAAGCAGGTACTTTTCCAAAATTCTGTCCCTGCAACATAATGAACTCAGCCATGGTGAATCCATAAAATGCTAAGGAGTTATTATCTTATTTTTACGAATTTGAGAATTGATGTCTACACAAATGCATGTCCATCATTCTTGGCCTACCCATTATTAACCGAGAAATGATACATATATTTGCTTTTCCTAAAACCTTGGTTCGTTTCTTTGTTCTGTTCCTGTTGTTGTTTCTGTTTCTTTTTAATGAATAGATAGATATATCTATCTATTTGGTCGGCTAGTAAAAGTAAATATAGTTCATACCTCACAAGCAGTTACATAAAGTTTTGGTAAATTTGTTTTTATATGCCATAGACATATGGTGAAAAGGAGTCTTGTGTGTAGAACTACACGTAATAAATAGGTATCGTTTAATAACAATGTCCTTTATACATTTTTTTATGTATGTTGTAACTACTTTATTATTACCATTTCGTCATGAGGTCTGTTTTACTAACAAAAAAGGTTGACTCATAAACAAATAACATTTTTAAATGTCAAAACTTATTCAATTATAATACCACGGACGTAGCAGAGTACCTATAGCACTCGTTCTCTGGAAAATCGAGGCTGGAATAAAATAAACATAAAAGTAAAAATAGAATCGCCTAAACTCAATCATAAAGTCAATCATACTTGCACTGGATCGTTCCAAGGACAATCTTGTTTTGTTGTCATAAAAATGAATATTAATGATATTGTGTTATCATATAATTATTTATATATAAAGTTTAGAAACGATTTGATCAGATCTTATGATGTGTACGACGGTTGGCTGTATCAGCTTCGCCACATCATCTTCAGTAAGTCTTTATTTTAGCTTTAATTATTGTTTTCCATATATTATAACAAATGTGTTCAAATTAAAGTATATAAACTCGAATATTTTTATCTTCTAAAATTGAATTACAGCAATTGAGATTAAAGTGAGATAAGTTTTCAGTTTAAGTGCGTCAGCGAGTACGACTTGCGTTTAAAAGTATTTACACTTTATAAAGTAAAATATTCTTAAAATAATTAATATATTAAATATGATAATAAGTGTCATATTTTTTAATATTTATTTTTTAAAAGAGACCTCTACAGTATTTAACCGAATACTATAATACCGTTACTTGTGTCACGTATACTATAAAAAAAAATCTATGGCATATTGTAAACGTCATAGGAATTTGTTTGTCAAGTTGACAACAGTGAATTTATAAAAAAGGGGAAAAATGGAAGCGAGTGTTCTATGTGAGAGCCCTGGGTGCAAATCCCTTGCTATGCTGCAATGCCCAACGTGTATCAAGTTGGGTATACAGGGCTCCTTCTTCTGCAACCAAGAATGCTTTAAAAAGACTTGGAAATCTCATAAAATCATACATACATTAGCTAGTGAGTGTTTTTAGGTTATGTCGGAGGAGTCGTAGGCGAGAATTTAATTATTATTTTGTTATAGAAGGAGAAAGTACAGAACCCTCGGGCTTGGAGTATAATCCTTGGCCGTCTTATAATTATACTGGGAAGTTGAGACCGGCGCCGCTGGGGGCGACACGTACAGTTAAACCGCATATCGGCCGCCCGGATTACGCCGATCATCCCACTGGGTTCCCAGCCTCTGAGAATGCCGCTAAAGGCTCCGGCCAAATTAAAGTTCTAGATGATGAAGAAATTGAGGGTATGCGTGTAGCATGCCGCTTGGGCCGCGAAGTTTTGGATGAGGCAGCCAAGTAATTTATTTATTTGCATAATTTATCAGTTACATGTATTACGCATGCTGACACGTATTTATGTCATTATCCTTGTAGTTGAAGTAAAGAATAGTTTAATAAAGGCTACAGTTATTACTTTATATTGTTACTATTTTTATATTTGTATCATTTTTTATACATATACAATTTTTTTTTTTATATTTTTCAGGGTGTGTGATGTTGGTGTCACTACAGATGAAATTGATAGAGTTGTACATGAAGCTTGTATTGAAAGAGAATGCTATCCAAGTCCACTGAACTATCACAATTTCCCCAAAAGTTGCTGTACATCTGTCAATGAGGTTATTTGCCATGGTATTCCTGATTTACGTCCATTGAAGGTAATTTTTGTATACTAATTTAAGCCATTATTATTAGTTTTTGTTTCATACTTGTCTTGCATAATAGGTAGAAAGGACCTAGTTCTAAGATACTCCATTTTCCATTTTATGGCCAAATTTGAGATATTGAGTGCGTAACTCATTACAATTTATTTGTCTTAATAAAGTTAATATTTTATATATTATTCTTCCCACGAGTGGAAATCAAACCTGTCATTGTGTTTAAAGTCAGATGTTCTTCAACTACAGTAACTGTAGTAACCTGTATTTTTATTATTTCTGTTACTAACTCTACTTAGAGCTGCTATTATATTTGAATATTATATAATATTATATAAAAGAATATTTTTTTAAATGTATATTTGAAAATAATAACTTATATATAGTATAATAAATAATAATAGAAAGCATAAGGTATGTAGGGACCATAGGACTTGGCACTTCTTTCTCTCTGAGTACCCTGATAGGGATAAAGTGTGAAGTTAAATTAAAGACAAATAATAATTTAAATATATCAATGTATTTATAATTATGAGATAAGATCTTTAAAAAAAAATATTTAAAATAAAACAATTTTCAGGATGGAGACATATGCAATGTAGATGTAACTGTCTACCACAGAGGTTTCCACGGTGACCTCAACGAAACATTCTTTGTTGGAAATGTTCCGGAATCCTCAGTAAAACTTGTACAAGTCACATATGAATGCTTACAAAAAGCCATAGAAATTGTGAAACCAGGGGAAAAGTATAGGGAAATTGGTAATGTCATACAGAAACATGCTCAAGCTAATCGTTTCAGTGTTGTGCGTTCATACTGTGGACATGGAATACATAGATTATTTCACACTGCACCAAATGTGCCTCATTATGCCAGTGAGTAGTTCTTTTTTATTATTTTTTTAACTTCAAGCATTTTTCTTCACTTTTTGTCTATTTTAGAGATATAGATACTACAAGTTACAAAACAATTTCATTCTTTGCATTACCGAATAATACATTTTTTTTATATCTTCAGTGTTTTATACGCTCATAACCTGTACTGTTTTGACTATTTGAGTGACTTAACACAATGTGCAATGTCATTTGTTTAATTAGATGTAAAAATGTATTTTGATTGTTATATATTCAGTTCAATATGTATTGTATACTGATATGAACATTAATATTATAGCTTATTTGATCTTTATTTAAAAAGGCATATAGGCATATGAAGGGCAATGTAAAGAAGGCTTAATTGTAAAATACCTATATATTGCATTAGTTATTTATTGAAAGAGTAGTTGGAAGTGGGGAACAGAGTGTGCTAACACTATATACCTTTGGCTAAACATTGTCTGTCACTCACTCAATTATTATTTCATAAGATAATTTAAATAAAATTATATATCACATAATTATTAATTTTACAGAAAACAAAGCAGTAGGAGTAATGAAACCGGGCCACTGCTTCACAATAGAGCCCATGATCAATGAAGGTGGTTGGAGAGACGAGCAGTGGCCGGACCACTGGACTGCAGTCACATCTGACGGCAGCCGGTCAGCTCAAGTGAGTTCAAAATATATTTTTCACTTACATTACTAGTCCTATAATATATATTGTACTTGGGGCACAACTTTTTACTATATTTTATTTGCCTGTGAATGAAGAATACATTTTCTGTTTGAAATAGAATATTGTTCTAAGATATAATTGCACACAAAAGATATAAACAATTCAAAAAACATATGTATGCATGCAAAATGTATGCGAAGCGCAGGGGTCCATGACCATCATGGCACATTGTTTAACTATGAATGCTTTGGTAATGGGTTCAATCGATAAGAGATATTTTTTTCTTCTCTTTGTACGAATAAGATAAAGTGCGGCGTTAAGTTCCGCTACAGAAAGTAATAATAAATAAGAGAGCTGTAATAATACCATAAAGTATTTTCTAAATATTCTTAACTTCTTTTTCAGTTTGAACAAACCCTTCTCGTGACGGAGACAGGTTGTGACATTTTAACTCAGCGAGCCTCTGGCCGTCCCTGGTTCATGGACCAATTGAAAAAAAACAATTAAACAATAAGATATCCACTGAGTTATTTGTATGTATCTGTGCAATATAAATTAAAAAAAAAAACAAACTAATTTTGGCTATAGTTTTTATCTTTCTTATTTATTACTTGTACCTAATTTACGTTAATTAATAATATTGTGTCATGTTACTTTTTTTTTAAATAAATACAAAGACTACACTTTTAATAATTCTATTCAAGTTTTTATAACCGTCTTTTATATACGTAATATTTTTTTTTTATTATCTGTATGAATGCCAAAAGTTATAATATAGTAAAAAATGAATGAGCTTAATAATCTCTTAGAAAAGAATAACAATAATATTTTCTAAATAGTGTTCGAATTAGTTACTTATTTATAATATGTGGAATAAGTTCTTAATAGAATAAATTTTGATTAAAATTAATGAAAAATGAAGGTTAATTTAATATATTTACATTTTTTAAAAACTTGGCCTGTTTTTTTTTTTTTTAGTACAATTAATTAATTTAAATTTGAGCTCGTTTCTGTTGACAGAATGATCTGATATATTTAGTTCTGTTGACAGTACAATTTAATTCAGGTAAATCCAATATGGCCGCCGATATAAAATGGCTGATTATATATTTTGTATGTGCTTGTTTTTTTTTTTTTAATATTCATAATATACCGTCCACAAAACAGTACGTAAATGCCAAAATAACGTCAATTCCCTGTAGAAAATAGAAGTTGAAAGTATAATGCTAGCTGTATAATATCTCAGTGGATGGAATTAATATGTATAATTATACATTGTATTTATATTAAATTTGTCTAACTTTGAATAAAAACTAATGTGTTTGGACTTTAGAAGTCTATTGTAACTCTTTTTTTTATTTAATTTTTGTGTTTTTTTTTAACTTCACACTAGCAAGTAGCAGGGTAGGCAGATGGTACCAGAGAGCCTAGTGTGAAAATACTCCGTTCTCTTTTAACATTTCCATTTCCCACTTTTCGCTAAACTGAGACATTGCGTGCTGAGTGACGGAACTCAACGCCGCGCTTTGCCTTGTGAACAACGAGGAAAAGAAAATGCGAAATATTATTTTTATTTCCTGGAGTGAGAATCGAACCCACAACCAGTCGCGTTTACAGTCGCATTATGCCAACGAAATTGGAAAAAAATGGCAAAATATATGAATATTGTCACAATTAAAAATATTATTTATCTATGGAGCTATGTCATGGCGGATTTTTTTAACTTATTTAAAAAGTAAAGGGTATTTCCTAAGTGTTTCTCGAAATGTTTTGTAATTTGTGATAGGCATATAAATAACAATAAATTTTTATTCAACAAGTTAGTTTTATTTTATCATTTGGCATTTTATAATTAAATTAGTTAGTTGTGAATTCTAAATGCATATCATATATTAATAATCTAGTTTATTATTAATAAATTAAAAAAAATATCTATTTACAATTTATAGAATATTTTAAAAATTACCTTACATTGTTTTTTTTTTTTAAACTAAAGTTGTCTTTGAGGCAAAGAAATTTATTACTATATGACATAAAATAAATTTTATTAATCTAATAATTGAATTGGTGAGTGCAGAAACAACGTAAGTCACAAAAAATGCAAAAATTCGTAATTGTTTTAAATTAGTTTAGAAAGGCAAGACGCGTGTTGAATAGAAAATCCACCAAAATTTGAAAATCCGGACTTACGTTGTTTCTGCGCTCACCGATTCAATTGTTATTACATACAAAGAAGTTAAAAATTTTAACATTTTTAAAAAAAAATTGTTCTTTGGAACTATAATTCAAATGTATAATACAGTTTGTAAAAAAAAAAACACCCCACCACGCTTAGCATAGAAGGGTAGTCAGAGAAAATCTAGTGTCAAAACCCTCCGTTTTTATTGTAATACACAATTTGCGTAACTTTACGCCGTGCTTTCTCTTATTAGAGGGAAAAAATGCAAATATTTGAAATATAATCATTTTTCTGAGTGGGAATCGAACCCATAACCAACCGCGGCTACTATCGAAGGCCTCTGGAATTATAATTCAAATTCGTATAATACAGTTTATAGTATAGTAATAATTAATAATTTATATTAAATTAAGAAAATATTATATATTATTCTTCATAGTCATCAAATATAGGTATTGAAACGTCGCTCCTAGATTTCATTTTAAGACCAAACTGCACGTTATTGTCGACACCAGCCAAAGATTTTTCTAAATTTTTGACAAGATCTCCTTTCGAATCATTATTGTCTGGCTTTCTAGTAATTTCCTTATATTTCATGTTTGAAAGTTTTGCTGTTAATATTTCTTTCTGTAAATAAATGTGATATAGTTAGTAATATAGTTTAATGCCTGTCGTGGCGCAGAGGTACGAGCGTGCGACTTCAAACACTACAGGTTGTGGGATCGATTCCAACTCCAAGAAAAAGTTTTAAGTCATATTTAGTATTTTCATTTCCTGGGTCTGGTAACGAGCCAAAGCGCCGCCCGAATAGAGACATTGTATTGAGTGGCGGAATTCAAGGCCACATTTTGTCTTAACAGATTCAACATAGAAATTAAAATAATCAATTCGGTGGAAAGTGGGGAACGGAATTGTTATAAGAGAACGGAGTGTCTTAACACTAGGTAATCAGGTTCCCTCTGCCTACCCCTCTATATGCGAGATACAGTGTGAAGTTAAAAAAATAAATAATTCAATAATAAAATCATTTTCTTGAGTGAGAATCGAACCCATAACAAGTCACGGGTACAGCAAAGACTATCTATTAAAAATTTTTGTGAATATTAGGATTTTACAAAGTTTATCTAAAAAATTATTACCTGTGCTGGATTATCAACGTAACTCGCGTATATTCTCAGTACCGGCTCACCAGTTTTATCATCAAATATAAGTTTGCTTTTTGGTGGTATTTTAGCTTTGACGACTGATCTTTGGGGAGTTGTCTCCGAAACCCGCTTTTCTGTTACCGCATACAATCGTAATGGCGGACGATTAACCAACGTGGCTTTTTCTTTATTAAATTCTTGATCTTCACTTATTTTAGCTTCAACCAACTGTCCTGCAAATACTTCGCCATCTTTATTAACTTTAGGCTCCTTTTCGTTAGCTCTTAATATTGTATACGCAACATTAACAGATTCCGCTGCTTTTTCAAATGGGGAACCTAGTAAATTTTTGAAATCTTCTAGCTTAGTGTCTTTTTTTTCATTGTTTTGAAATATTGATGGTGTTTCTTTTAATGTAGTAGTTGCAACCGTCGTTGTAATATTCTCTTGTAGTTTATCCTTTTCGTCATTTTCTTCTATGGAAGCTCTAACATCATTAAGGGCTGAATAGAAACCGTTTGCTATCACATTACCCACACTCTGTCCTATTTGAGCATAATATATAGGAGTTGTTCTATTAGTTTCATTGGATTCAACACTTTTAACAGTTGTTGGAATTTCAGTTGTTCCCTCTGTTACATTTTGAACGACAGTAGTTACATCTATTTCAATAAGATTTTCTGATACATTTTTGGCTGTAAATCCTTGGGCAAGTATTGATGAAACGGAATTCTCTTGCGTTTCTCGCTGCACAATGTTTTTGTTTTCAGCTAGCTGCTCGTGGTCAGTTATCTGTTCATTTTGTAGTAAATATATCGGCGTTTGTGATTCAGGTGGTGGTTGAGTTTGAACCTGATGTTGTATTTCCGGTGTATAAGGTACGAACTCGAGAGCCGGATATTGTAATATCTGTGTTTGTAACTTATGCATGAACATTGGATCTGGTTGATATAATGTGTTTGGTGGTAGTAACAATTGTTCTGGCCCTCTATGTATAAATTCATGTGGACTTGACATTCCATGGAAACCCTAAAATAAAAATATATTTATTATACTGAGAAACAACCTAGTGCTCCTAAATGCTTTCTAGGCTCGAAGCCCATGGATGAGTACTTTGGTAAATATCCTAACATTTTTCTCTAGCATTCTTTGAACAAATTACAAGAACAATATTAACACATAAGGTATCTGAAAGTTAAATTAAACCGGGCTATAGTACTACATCATCATCATTCTATTTATACGTGAAAAAACATACTTGAAATTTATAAGAAAAAAATCAGAAATCCAATACTTTCTACAATAATACATTAGAAACACATTAGACTAATAAAATAAATAATACAAAATACAAAACATAATATACGCTTGACGTATGTGTATGAATTGTACCTATATTTCATAGGAAAACCTTAACTATTTCGTGTCCATTTTCAACCTAACCACGCAAATTTAATATTAAAGTATAATAAATATAATTTTACCTGCATCGAAAACTGTTGTGGTATTATCGTAGCCTGAGGTAGTACCGTTGGTTGTGAAAATTGTAATGCTGGCAAACCGTAGTCTGATGCTAATTGCAAAGCGGCATTTTGTCTCATTATGTTATGTAGCTCAGTGGCTGAGATGGCCTTAAATTCAGTAAGTTTTAATTATTCTCATATCTTATATAATTCTTTTTAAATTAATGTTTGGTTCAACGTTAAAATAAACCCATGAAAATTTGATCGCAGTGGGACTCGAACCCACGTGGTTCACTATCAAATGAATATAATTACTAAGCAAGATAGAAACTACTATTATTACTTAATGGAAACAATTAACCGCCTGTCCTGGCGCAGAGGCACAAGCGTGCGACTGTAAGCACGACAGGTTGTGGGTTCGATTCCCACTCCAGGAAATGTTAGTATTTTCATTTCCTGGGTTTGGTAACAAGGCACAGCGCGGCGTTGAGTTCCGCCACTCAACACGCAATGCCTCAATTTGGCGGAAATGGGGAACGGAATTGTTGTAAGAGAATGGAGTGTCTTAACACTAGGTTCTCAGGTTCCCTCTGCCTACCCTGCTTTATGTGGGATACAACGTGAAGTTAAGAAAAAAGAAGATTATTCTTATATTATTCTTTTTAGATTATTCTAATTCTAATATTTTAGCTTCTATAAGATATATATAGCTTATAGGCAAATATTATATGTTTTTGTTGTTAGCATCTCTGTAGAGAGATTTTTACAATTTTCTGCTACCCAAATTTTTATATGTTCTAAAAAAGTTGTTGGTCTAAAATGGTTTTACGTTTTTTAAGTGTGTGAATTACTCTTGAAACTATCAAAAAATTTTGTTTCACTATTAAATTAGTATATATTAATTAAGCAAGATAGAAACTACTATTATTACTTAATAGATACAATTAACGTTGACTACACCTCAAATAACAATTGTTATTTGTTCTTACAGCTTTTTGCTTGTTCTCTCATAATAGGGTAGAGAATTAAGACACTCTGTTCTTCGCTTACCATCCTATCCAGACATTGTATGGCGGAACTCAACGCCAATGCTTTGTTTTACCAGAGTAAATGGGGATATGCAAATATTATAATTTCATTATAATCTTGACCCCGAGAGTGGTTGAACTCATAACGGTCATATTTTACTGGGTTTTGTTGTGCAGATGCTGTCGTAGTGAGCCATATGGTTGATATTTTTATTTCCTCGATGTAGTTACGTTAAACGAGTGAAATTATGAAGAGAAATTACCCTTTTTAGCAGTTAATTTTTAAAAGTAGGTATTAAATACGTGAATAACACATTCATAGGTATACTAAGTACTTATATAATTAAAGATTTCTTTATTTTAAATTTCTTGATTGATATAATTCAAAATAGGTATAGAATAATAATTATTAAATTCTTACCGAAGCTTTTGAAAAACCGACAGGCGTTTCAATTTTTGGATTCACATGAAACAACGGTTGATCTGGATACTTCTCTGTAACTTCATATGTTGGCTTGGGCTGAGAGAAAACAAAATATTAAATACATTGTATACTACAATTTATTTAACTATTACCATAGACGATGTTAGTTCATATTTACACTTCTGGAATATTTATAAACTTTTTATTATATATAAATCTCAAGTCATCCAAGAAAGATTTATATTAATTTATTGATTTCAAAATATTGTATCCTATCTTTTGTCGTAGTTGTTTGAGTAGAGAGTGGAAAACAAAGTGACTTATAAATAAAAGAATTACTATCTAATATTTATAGTATGGATAAATATTTTGCATTATTCGTTTTCCTGTACTCTCATAAATTTATATTTTTTTTAGCTTCACGCTGTATCCCACACATAGCAGAGTAGGCAGAGTGCTAAGACACTCCGTTCTCTCTTAATATTTCAACTTTCTGCCGAACTGAGGCATTGTGTGCTGATTGGTGAGCTCAACGTCGCGCTTTACCCTGTTACCAGAACGAGGAAATGAAAATACTAAATATTAATTATTATAAATATTTAATATTTTCATTCCTTGGAGTGGGAATCGAACCCACAACCTGCGGCGATCACAGTCTTTTTTTCATGCCTCTTTTATAGATTTTTAGTATTTTACCTTAATGAGAAATATTTTTGACATTAGGTATACTATAGAAAATAAAATATAATCTTACCCCTTCAGAAGGTTCATGAGTTCCAATGTTCTCTGAAGTATCAACTACGACGATGGGTTTCTCAGACAGACTGAGGTTGGGCGCTGGTATAGTGTGGATCGCACCTGCTATCAAACAAGTCTGAACCGAATTGTCTTTGCCCACAGCCATTTACAAATATCACTCAAATTATTTAAAAATGTGGCTACTTAACAGTTTTTTTAAGATATTAACAAATAAATAAAATTTTAACCAAAATTACGGACTTCATATAAAATACACTAAAATGTTAAATTATTACGAATAACTCAAAAACTACTCGTTAGACATTAAAATTAGGTAATTTAAATTATGATTGTAAATATAATTTAAATTAAAAAATTTAAATAATTTGAAATGGAACCATATGAGAAGCATTAGTTATCAAAAGAACCATTAAAATTGGTTCACCTAGAGAAAAGTTATGCAGTAACGCATAAAATAAATACAGTGGAACTGATAACCTCCTTCTTTTTTGAAATTAGTTAAAGAATGAACACTTAGCGAAAGAGTGTTCATTTTTTTTTTTGGATAATGGATGGCAACCGAGCAGAAGGACCACCAAATGGTAAGTGGTTACCTTCGCCCATGAACATCTACAATACCAGAGGCGTTGTAGATGCGCTGCCAACCTAGAGAATACAGATGGAAGGGGAGGACAATGTAGTAGTCCGCTATCGGAACTACCACATTTTAGGACGGGAAAGGGTGGGAAAGGGGAAAACCTAGGCTTATATGCCATAGAACCGGAACACATCATAAAATATTTGGCGGTTCGTCTTTGACATGATAGTGGTCGCGAGCCAGATGGAGGAGGAACCTCCTACGACCAAACATTTATAATATAAATGCAAAAGTTCATGAGGATTAATGGGTAGGTGTTTTTTACTCTTTTACACAAAACTACTGAACAAGAGAACAGATTTTGTACTAAGTATGAAACTTTAGCACTATAGTAGCACTTATTTTAAATAAGCAAATATTTAATTTATAGAAACAAGCGTCACAGGCGAAGCCGCGGGCAGAAGCTAGTAGCTTAATATAAACACCTGAGATTTCATTTGGACATTTTCCGATAGAATTAGTTAGTAGTAATTTATTAACAGGAAGTTTCATCATGGCGGTATGTGATTGAATAGCTTAAATGGTTAAAGCACTTGGATGGTTTCAAGAAGCGCGATTTCAAATCTAGTTGAAATTTTTATATGGAATTCTCATGTCTTTTATTTGGCAAAGGCATGTTAATCATTTTAAAAACATTAGTTAAGTAGGATTAGCAATGCAGTGGTCACGATTAAAACGGGCAAAATTTATACATGAGTAGAAGTTTAGGTACTATTAAGGAAAGTTGTATGTCTTTGAAATGAAAAGTCAGTTCTTAAACTCTATTTTTTTTTTTTTTTTTTTTATGGATACCGGATGGCAAACGAGCAGAAGGACCGCCTGATGGTAAGTGGTTACCTTCGCCCATGAACATCTACAACACAAGAGATGTACTAGATGCGTTGCCAACCTAGAGGATACAGAAGGAAAGGGAGGACAATGTAGTAGTCCGCTATCGGAACCACCACATTTTGGGGAAAGGATGGGTGGGAAAGGGGAAAACCTGGCTTACATGCCATCGAACCGGAACACATCATAAGATATTTGGCGGTTCGTCTTTGACATGATAGTGGTCGCGAGCCAGACGGAGGACGAACCTCCTACCACCAAACAAATATTTCCGTAATCCGATATCTATCATATATTTCCGTAACAGGTGTGAATAAGATAAGAAATCATCTTGCATATACTATTTTTTTAAATATTATTAAGCTTTAGGAGTTGTTTTATTTATATAGATGAAATAATTGACTAAATAAAAAAGGAAACCACTTTACATATAAAATTTAAATTTAAATGTGTCCCGAAAATTAAGCATTCTTAATTTCTTAACTTATTCATATGTTACGATTTCAATTTATTAATAAATATGTACTATTCATTGATTTGAGTGATATTTGAGTGCCGTGGACACTTAAAAGTTAAAGTGCATTGTGCACGGAAAAGACAGTGTAAATTGTAGTCAATGTATAACACTGAATAAGGATTTTCCAATTACTTTTATTATTTTAATATTTATAGAAGCATAAATCAATTTTGACTTACCTAATTGACCATAATGGTAACGAGTTCAAATTCTAATTAGGCAAATATTTATATAATTCACCATAATTATATTATATTAAGCTAAGATATATGGCTAGGGCTAGTTACAGATATAAGGCGTCAGAACATTCTAGAGCTGTAGCAAGAGTATATCCAGAGAGTACAAAAATTTTAAAACGAAGTAACATTTGTTGTCATTCTGATCCTGATCTCTATA
>JAKGSA010000899.1:0-89663 GCA_033558755.1 Philaethria dido
TATTATGGACATTTTTCGGGATTATAAGAGCTATTTTCAATATTAAGGTATAAAAAATATTTCAAATTACTTAACATTTAATGAACTAAGTGCGTCATGACAATATACTAACTCTATTTTTTTTCTGTCTATTTTCTAACAAGCAAGCAAAACTATTTTCTCACTTCTCACTATATCCCACACATAATAGGGTAAGCCTGAGAACCTTGTCTTAAGACACTCCATTCTCTGAAGATTTGCGTTCCCCACTTTTAGTCGAATTGAGGCATCACATGCTGAGTGGTGGAAACCAATGCCGCTCTTTGCCTTGTTCCTCATAGCGAGGATATGAAAATATTAAATATTCATTATTATAATTATTTAATATTTTCATTCACTTGAGACGGAATCGAACCCAGAAACTATCGCTGGTGCATCTGCGCCACAACTGGCCTTGACGACTCACGACGCAAAACGTGAAAAACCAAAAATTTAAATAGTTTTTAAAAGCAAAATCTGTTTAGAAAAGCCATTACAAAGTAATCGCGACATCGAAAATAGATTGTTCTGACGCATTACCTTTCAGTTCGTTGTTGAATTCAATTTGTATGCTATCATCCTCACACCTTTGAATTTCACAACATTTGCATTTTGAAATGAGTTCCTCATTCTTAGTGCGGGTTATTTGGAGAAGACGTGGAAAATTTAAATTTTATAGACGATACTCTATTAAATGGTTTCGCTTTTGTTCTATATTACTTTAGTTAATGTAGTAAAGAAGCTTAACGCTTTTTTAATGTTAAACAGGGTTGGCAGAGAGTTCCTAGTGTCAAAATACTTCGTTTTCTGTTTTCCGCCTGAATCCTATACAATGCGTTGCAGAAGTCAATGCCGTACCTTGTGATGATATAGTAGCTTAGTATAATTTCAAGTTTAAATAAATAAGTCATTTTAATATTAAGAATATTCATACACTTTTAATCAAATGGTATGGCTTGCTAAGCTATATTTATCTTAAGCTTTATCTAGATCTGTTTAGTAATGTTTACATGTAAGAGTAACAAATATGAATAGACTAGCTGACCCGGCGAACTTTGTTCCGCCTTAATGGCAATAAATAAGCAGATTGTGTTTTTTTTTTGGAAAAAATATAAAAAAAAATTAAATAACTACATTAATCATTCATTATTATTTCTGTATTTTATTTTTACATAGGTTGCTCTTCACTTAAGTACCTTGTGATACACGACATTTTTTGTTTTATTATCAGGCGCAAAAACAAACAACGCAGATGGTCTTCCGACCCGTGAACATGCCACGTATAATTGACCATGTGAAAAACATAAATGTTCTAGATTTAAACCACAAACTTTTAAGGATTG
Organism: Philaethria dido; assembly: GCA_033558755.1. NCBI lineage: Eukaryota > Metazoa > Arthropoda > Insecta > Lepidoptera > Nymphalidae > Philaethria > Philaethria dido. The sequence continues at coordinate 1,362 of JAKGSA010000899.1, forward strand.
GCCTTGTGATTTGTTGATGGTCATGGCAAATGCAAGACGTATCGGAAATTGAAGTCTTTTAAATTCAAACGGCATATCGGTTGGGATCATCGGGATCCTCGGAATGAGAACTTCCTCACCTTTGAATTTTCCTATCATTATCGTAGCGTAAATTACATTGTTCATCAATTTACTAACCACCAAACGCGTACCGTTGCACAGTTTTGGTTGGTTTATGTTTCGAAGCATGATTACTACGGAGCCAACCTTTAGGCGTAAATTGTGCGGTGGTAAGCCAGGCACGTCCAAAGAGTTTAAAAATTCAATCGGATAGTTGGTGGCTTCATCTTCATTTGTGACGCAGTCAATAGATTTGAATGAATGCATTGTTCCAATGATCTTATTTTGAATTATGTAGTTCAGGTCATCTACATCTTTATTCTTAGCCGCTAAAATTGCTCGCTCACTCAACCATTCATTATTTTTGTAGTTAGAAATAATATTTGGAAATACATTGTTGATAAGTTCGTCTTTTGATGAGACAAAATTACAAAAATTATTTGGAAATGATATTAATCCGCTCAATTCATCGACAGGTACTTGACCATTACCGATAGTCAGCAATTGCTCCGAGAAATCTTCAGCAGATGTATCATTAAGCAATGTAACTCTCATGTTTGTTGTCAGGTGCAGTTTCTTCACATAGCGCCATAGATTTGACGATTTGAGGCAAGCGTTTATTTCATCGGCAGCCGTAGATCTTGGAATTACTGGCAGTATTTGGCGGAAATCGCCAGACAGTAAAATCATTGCTCCTCCAAAACATCTCGAGTCATTGCGTAAATCTTTTAATGTTCGGTTAAGTGCTTCTAATGCACGTTTATGCGCCATTGTGCATTCGTCCCAGATGATGATTTTCGATGCCGCTAAAACTTTGGCCATTGCTGAGTGTTTTGCAATATTACACGTTGGTTCTTCAATAGTTTGAAGATTTAACGGTAATTTGAATGCTGAATGAGCCGTACGGCATCCTTCTAACAATGTGGCTGCTATTCCAGAAGAAGCAACTGCAACCGCTATGTTGGATCTCGCCCGAACAGTTGCTAAAACTAATGACATAAGGAATGTCTTGCCAGTTCCACCAGGGGCATCTAGGAAATATAAACCACCATTTTCATCAGCGATTGCCTTCATTAAAGTATCATAAACTTCCTTTTGTTGGTTATTCAACAGGGGTACATTCCTTTGAACTACTAAATCTAATTCCTTGTGATCATATTCACGTTCCCGTTCCAATTCTCGATTAAATGCGTCATTCATTTCACGATTTGGCGCTGGCATTCCTAACCTGATTAATAAATTACCGCACATGAGGTAACACATATCTTCGATCAAGAGTAAAGCACGATTATGTATCTCTTCATTCATCTCAATATCGTGATTTCTGGAACTGACACGACTTTGATGTAAAATATCTTCTGACATACTATCCTTGTATTTGTGCCACAGGTTACATGGGTTTGATGGAAAACATGTCGAAATTATGATAGCGAATAATGTGCGTATCTGACTTGGAGATGCAGAGATAATGGCTCAGCGATTGTCGTATCCCAATGGGTATCGTTTTCTAATAAGTTCAATTCTTCACATGCAGCACGATACGTTGGGAATATTACACCATTAACAGTTCGTAGTGTCTCAAATGAAGTTGGCCCACGCACATTTATCAGCAACAACCGCAAATAGAAACATTCATCATTCTTTGGATGAACTGTATACATACGACCAAGAGCATCAGTAGAACGCACATCTGGATACCCAGGAACCGCATCACCTTGCTTCCGTCTTTGAAAATTCTTGGATGAAGCATTCCAAGTATAATAACGTGGCATCTCCGAGTAAAGCAAAGTTCGTGCAAACTGATCGCTTTGGCAGATTGCAAAAAAACTGGTCAATGTAGTTGCTGGAGGTGTTTCAGCACGTTGCGTAGCATTCGAAGCCGTGAAATATACTCGTTGACCATTCTCCAGATGCACCGCCAAATGTATAACAGTAGGATGACGTTCGTGAATTGGAAATGCGAATATACGCCAAATCGCTTCATTACAGTTCACATAACGACCAACTTGATAGCGTGAAATTTCATCGTTGGTATTTGAGGATTGCAATCCAAAAACCGCCATATCACTGCCTTTCGTGACATATTTGCAAATATATTTTATGGATTTAACTGAATTGCAGTATTCAACGTTGCAATGTGTCTTGAACGTTTTAGAAATAAGTGGCGAATATGGAACAATCCAACTGTTGTCGACAACGAAATCCATTCTCTTCACTTTCGTTGTGACAGTTCGACCGTTGTCATCTGGTGATCGACGCCGATACAGCGGATACCCATCGTTGCCAGTGACAGTCTCCGCCGTTAATTTCCGTGGATATCGTTTAGAGCACTTTCCATCGACCATGCAAGGTGATTGGGGATTGATGGCACCACACGGTCCATGAATCATATTAGTAGTAACAACATCATGTAGGTCTGGATCGACTTCATGATCAGGAATCTCGGCACATATGATATCATCTATTTGGTCAGGCTGAATTCTTTCCACTAACCAAATAAGAATGTGCGCGTGCGGTAGGCCTCGCTTTTGCCATTCGATTGAATATATCCAGCATCGAGTATCTCCAAAGACGCGTTGTTTAACAATAAAGTTCATCAGGGACCGAATTTTTTGCCTGAATATACGTGCTGTGATGTCGTGTCTATCATTTGATGTTTGTCCGGGAAGCAGCAATTGAGTAATTTCTATCCATTTTGGATTACAGGTAAAAGTAATAAAGAGATCTGGCCGGCCGTAATGACGAACATATGTCATTGCATCTTGTGCATATTCATGCATATGACGTGGGCTACCAATGTACGTCGCCGGCAGAATAGTTAATCGACCAATATTAGCTGCATTTCCTTCAGTACTAACTGCATCACGTAAATGGATGTACTCCTCAGAACGCAGTTTGGCTTGATTCAACCTAATAAATGTTAAACGTTCCGTTTCTATTTTTACATACATGTCAACGCAATACTGCTGAAACAATCGACGAAACCGCAGCAAATAGTTGTCAGCATTTTGACGAATCATCAAACGATATGCATAATAATTCATTGAGCTAACTTTCTTTGTAGTTTCTTCACCTGAAATTAAAAATTTGATAATTATCCATTTCAAAGACACATAATACAGACATTAACCATTATTAAGATACTGATACTTTACCATTCAATGGATTTATCATTTTAATATTAAAATAATATCCATCTTCTCCTTGCCAAAACATCAGTGGGTATTGCAATGCGTCATATGATCGATGAGTTTCAGATATTTGTTGCAGTTGCCCAGTATCGCGACGTGTAAGCACAATATCGCGTTTTTCCAATTGTTCACCAACAATCAGGATGGCAACTTCGTCTACAGTTGGAGCATTAAATGTGCGTTCGTGTGTTCCAGATGGTCGTTTATCTGCTTTGATGACAACTTTATAGTCATCATTTGGCATTTGCTCTAAAGCACTCTTAAACAACATGACCAACGCATGATGCGTTGGTCAGGTTGTTTAAGAGTTCATGAAGCAGACACTGCAAGTCTTGAATAATTGCTCGCTTCATTCCTGCATTGATCCCTAGGCGTCGATCAAGTTGTTCTTCCATGTTGCCCATGAAATATATTTGTAAAAATTTATTCTGTGTATCTTCGAAAGGTAGTAATGATCCAATTCGATGGTGAATCTGTCCTTGTATCTACAAAATAAAAACCAGACAGTATTAACTGGGTTATAAACACTTTTTCTGTGGGAGAGTAGAGTTCAGTATTAGCAAATATAATACATACCAATAGATAAAGTAAGTTATTCTTTAACTACATTCTATGTAAGTACAAAAATAAATACCTTAAATGTCGGATTAAATCCTCCTTCTTCGATAATGTCTGCCCCAAATGACGTCATTTGGAAACAACTATTGTATTTTCGAGTATTTGCAAGAAAGTGGCGTGATTCTCGTGTTTCGCCACAAAGCAATGAATACAATGGCTCATGTGGCGGAGTCAACACTGGCAATTTCACTTTACCATTAAGGCAGCATAATCCAGGCGTTTCTCCGGAAAACTTTAATGCACCACAATACTCGCAAACAACGTTCATTTGCCCAATGCAAACGCTAGGATGCAAGCTGTAATCATTGCTGCAATCGTATCGAAACGCTGCTCGATTCAAATCAGCTAAATATCTTGTTCTGCGTCGCAAATTATCTATTTGTTGCCTTCTGTTGTTCGCTCGACGATTCTGCATTGCCAACCGAGCTGTTTCACGGGCTGCTTCACTTTGCTCTCGTGATTGAGAAGCACGAAGTCGAGCCATACTATCGCGGCGCTGTTCACGTGCAATTTCTTGTTCTTCTTCAGTCCTTTCATTTGCAGTATTTTGTATTCTTCTTGCATTACGGCTTTGTCGGGAAAGATTCGATCGTCTTGGTCGCGGCATTATTAATTAACATTCACTTCACTTCAATCCACTTGTTAATTATTTATTTAATAGAAATAGTTTTAATATTGATTTCTTACAAATATCAAATTGTCATCCATACGTCAATACATAGCTGTCATTTTACGTCAATTACATAGCTGTCATTTGCGTTTTGTTATTCCAAGTCTGATTCTTTTTTGTTATACCACGTTTTATAGTGACTGACGTTTCATGTCAAGTCACACGGGATCGCTGTCGAACGGGATAAAAAGTATCCTATGTCCATCTCCTGGCTCTAAGCTACCTCCCTACCAATTTTCAGCCGAATCTGTTCTGCCGTTCTTGAGTTATTCCTGCCATTCTTGAGTTATAAGTGGTGTAACTAACACGACTTTCTTTTTATACATATAGATTACTTTGTGATATTTTATCTACATATTTTTTTGGGTTTTTTTTTGTGAGTTTTGCTAGTTAAGTACATTAAATCAATGGTAATTCAAAATATCTCAATTTTTAATTGTAACTTGTATAATCTTCAAGTAACGATCCTCACTAAAGTAGGTATGACTCGACTCAAAACTAATACGAAAATTCAATCTACTCAACCATATGACATTTTTTTTAAGCGTGATAAATGTATGCCAACTTCAACATGGCCAGGTTTCGTTGTAGCATGAACTCTTTGAGAGTCGACATCAGTTTTGCCAGCGTTCTGGTACCGTCTGCGGAATATATAAATTTATATGTATTTGAAATTAAAATAAATTTAACTTAGATTGCTCATTATAGTTGTTACATTCGTTTTCTGCTTAGTTAGCTTAATGCTTATTTTCTAAAACATCCTCCCTGAGAGATTGTGTTTCAATTATTATATAATATTAGTACAGAAGGTACTAAGAGACATTCTATTTATTGGACGTTGTATCAAGTTGACGATTTTTTATGACATACATCTCAGTTTAAGTGCTTTCACGAAAACATCAAGTTTAAGTGCTAATTTCTTTCTAAGAAAAAATTGCGGCTATCTAAAATATATGTATAATAGAACATAAAATTTATTTAATGGCTATTATATACTACATCTCATATTTAATGGCTATTATATATACATCATACTCAATATTTGTTTCAAATGTCAAAATTTGGTGGCACCCGTTGTTCCTCATTTACCGAGTTAAAATTTACATATGGATTGAACGCACAACCATATCGTTCAAAAGCTTGTATAAACAGATTGACAATTGATTGTTTTATTTTCTATAAATTTTTAAAACATGCTTAATAATATAAAATATAAAAAAAATCTTAACCTGTTTGTCAAATTAGCTTAAAAATTCGCACATATCTCCGGACCCGGTGAAAATATTTTTTTTTTTTGACTTCACGCTGTATCCCGCATATGGCAGGGTACGCAGAGGAAACCCGAGAGCCTAGTGTTTGGACACTCCGTTCTCTTTCAAAAATTCCGTTCCTAACTTTCCGCCGAATTGAGGCATTGCGTGCTGAGTGGCGGAACTCAACGCCGCGCTTTGCCTTGTTACCAAACCCAGGGAATGAAAATACTAAACTTTACATTTCCTGGAGTGGGAATCGAACCCACAACCTGTCGCATTTACAGTCGCACGCTTGTGCCTCTGCGCCACGACAGGCGTTAAGCGAAATAAATATTTCCATAGCTTGAATCTCCTTGCCAGGATCCAATTTTTTGCTAGTGAACTATATTCAAGAATTTGAAGCGTATTCCTTTTATTTTTATTTTAAATTAACTTATTATTTCTTAGATATCTCCAAGGTAAAGATGTCGATCGATTATAACTTGATTATATGAACTAGCTAGCAATTCTAGTGGTTTCCAATAACGTAATAAATTCACTACGGTACTCGGTGAAAACACAGTAATGACTGTATTATCGGTTTCACCTCAGGGTGTATTCGATTAAGCGGACAATACATACTATAATATTATTATATTACAACTTGTGGTTATACCAGAGAATGGAAACTGCCAATAAAATGGCTATAAATCATTTATAAAAAATTGGCTGTATTCCATTTATATTGTATTTTATGTTAAACTAGCTGATACTCGTGGTTTCGCTGATGTGGTATCAGCAGTCCATAGTATACTCGTATACTATAGTATATGCGTTAGTGAGTGCGTATACGCCAACGTTTTTTGACGAACTATCATGTCTGCCAAAATATAATTAAACAATTTTGATAACAATACCAGAATTCTGACAATACCAGAGCGAGGAAAAGAAAATACTAAATTTTATTTAATTTTAAATAATATTTCATTTCTTAGGTCTGGTAACTAGGCAAAGTGCGACGTTGAGTTCCACCACTCAGTACGCAATGTCTCGATTCAGCGGAAAGAGGGGAACGGAATTGTCGAAAGAGAACGGAGTGTCTTAACACTTGATTTTCAGGTTCCCTCTGCTAATTTATTTTACCCTGCTGCTGTAGCAGTGAGCAGGGTGGTAAAAAAAAAAAGAAAATAATTTCTTGGAGTGGAAAACTAAACGCACAACCTGTAGCGCTTGCCAGTCGCACGCTTAGCCTCTCGCGCCACGACATGCAGCTTTTATAATTGATGCTGATACAAATTATTTTTTTCAAGAATTGTCCCTAAAGGAGTAAAGATCATGCTTCTATAATGCAATAATAATCGTTAGAATGGGAAAAAAAAAAATATATCTTTCACTTAAATCTTTAAAGCAGGCTTCCATAAAAGTTTAAAACACTAAATCTTACTTTTAATATTTTTATTTTAAATTGCTTATTCCACTATACTGTTAATAAATTTTATTTTTTGTTTCTTCTGTGTGTGGGAAGAGCAAAATTATAGTTCTACAATATTTATGTACATATATCGTATAGCCGACCCTACTTACCGTGTGTGTGCGCCACTTAGGTTAGGCGGGTGGCGGCGATCGATTCATTAACTAGGTGTTTGTCGAGTGAGCGGTGGTGGGTAAGGTTTTGACTCATCAGAAATACAGGACGAGGGAATGTTATTATTTGCATTTGTAACTCTACGCTGTTTAATTTTTTGGGGCTTATTACGTTGCTTTTTGAAATAAAATGTGTTTTGAAGTAAATACACAATCTAATAAAACTGACTTCAACACGCACTAAGAATAAAATTATCTTTTCCGTTTTTACGTCCACTTTATGTCCACTTTACTAAGTTCGGGTAAGGTTGAAACAAATTAAACGGTAAGAAACGTAAGTTGCATGTAATGCGTTGGCTGGTTCTAAGTGCAGAACAATACGGAATTAAACTTTTATAATGAAATAATAGAGTGGCTAGATATTTGCAGAAAGTAATACATAAAAGGCCAAAAGAATTTGGAAAAATGTTACTTTTTCTGATGAAAGTAAATTTAACCTTTTTGGATCAGATGGACATAAATTTGTGTGGCGCAAACCAAATACTGAGCTGCAGACGAAACATGTGCAAGGTATAGTCAAACACGGTGGTGGCAATGTTATGGTTTGGGGCTGCATGGCAGCAAGTGGTGTCGGAAACTTGGCTTTCATTGAAGGTAAAATGAAAGCAGTGGATTACGTTAAGGTGTTGCGCGATAATTTGTCCAGCAGCGCATCAAAATTAGGCATAAATGTCACATACCACTTTCAGCAGGACAATGATCCAAAACATACAGCGATAATCACTAGGGAATGGTTGCTAAACAATGTCAAGAGAATGCTCAGAACTCCGCCGCAATCGCCAGACATTAACCCTTTCGAAAATTTATGGCATCTAGTAGATTTAGATTTGCGAAAAATGAAAATATCAAATAGAAATGATTTAAAATATGCTTTGTTGGAAAAATGGGCTCAAATCCCGATTCAGACAACGTCCAAATTAGTGGAATCGATGCCAAGGAGATTACAAGCTATCATTGATGCTAATGGAATATACACAAAACATTAATCAACTTTTCTTTCATTCACTATTGAAGTATTAACAAAATACGTACAAAAAAGATTGATGTGCAAATATTTATTTGACTTTAAAATATGTATTTTTATCTTCTTATTTTTTCGCTTCTATTTTATAAGGATTTTTGTTAACTAATTTGAAATATATATAGATTAAGCTATTAAATATAATAATTAACTGAAATAATTCGGTTTTTTTTTAGGTGTAATATAAAATAAATTAGGTGTGCAAATACTTTTTTTACCCACTGTATGTTGTAGAGACAGATATGAAACTGACCCTTTTTAATTTATACGATCATTCTCTACTCAAATAAATGAAAAAATTACTGATATGAAATAAAAAATACAGGAATGATCTCAGAAATCTCTACATGGAAGGCATCAGGAGGGTTAAGGCACTAAGCAAGCAGAGAGTTGAAGCACTACGCAAGAGGAGAGTTGAGACACTAAGTAAGCGGAGAGTTGAGTCAATACTCAAGCGGAGAGATGAGTCACTACGCACGCGGACACTTGAGTCACTACGCAAGAGGAGAGCTAAGACACTAAGCAAGTTCAATGCGAAGCAATTTTACACGTACAGTGACGCAAGTACTCGTCGTGATTTTATTCAAACTCCGGAACTGGAAGTTCTAACAAAATGATCGCATCTCTCCTACAATTAGAACGAGAACAGTCAGTGTCAGTCTTTTCAGCATCCGTAATAAAATCTTTCGACCAAGATGTTCTTCCTTATCACTTCGGGATATCCGCTATGCAAAGATCTTATAGAGAATCACACAACGGACATTGCAAAAGAACTGCATGATAGTCATGACAAACTTATTTTTGATGGGACTTATGCACGTCACCAGAAGAGTTTCATAAATTTATGGTGAGTTTGTAACTCATCAGACAAAACTCTCGGCCGAAATTTAGAACGAATGCGTGTGGGGCCCGCTCACCCTTACTTACCCGTCTATGGCCTTGCACACTTATAACATTTGTTTCATTTTGGTACTTTAAATTGAAAGTAAAAATCTCCTTTATAATAACACAAATCCTGCGCTGAATATTCAAAGAAATTACTTTTATCGTACTTCAATAAATTGAGTAAGGTAAAGCCGATTACGAGAGGCAGAATTTAATTAAATTAACTTGAAATAAACGGCCTGTATAGCTATTAGCTATCACGTCTGTACGTACAGTTTGTAGGGTAAATAAAATGAATTAATGACGATTGGCTCGTTCTCGATTTTGTTTTGTAAAGAATTTTCTTTGAAAATATTTTATATTGCTTCCATAATTTTATCAGAAATCTCTTATTGAATTGTTTTTAATTATATGCTTGATTGTAGTGTATATAATAGAGACGTTTAAAACTGTGTTAAAATGTTAATAGAAATTATGAATTTTCATTTCATTCAAATATATAAATCACCAGATGAAAATCGTCGTGGCGCAGAGGCACATGCGTGCGACTATAAGCGCGACAGGATGTGGGTTCGATCTCCACTCCAGGAAATGTAAAATTTAGTAAAATTTAGTAGCGCGGCGTTGAGTTCCGCTACTCAACACGCAATGCCTCAATTCGGCGGAAAGTGGGGAACGGAATTATTGAAAGAGAATGGAGTGTCTTAACACTAGATTCTCTGGTTCCCTCTGCCTACCCTGCTATATGCGGGTTACAACGTGAAGTTAAAAAAAAAATCGAATCCACAAACATCAGATTTAAAGTACGGCTCTGTCCCACTACGCCACAGTAGCGGTATTATTGTTAATAACTTATGATAATTGTTATATTGCAGTATTATTCAATAGTATTCTATTTTGACATCTTAATAGGACTAAAAAAATGATGTACTAATCTAGGGACTTGATTCTAAGAGCGTAAAAGAGCCTCATTAGTATATGTGCATATACATATATATGTGATGAAACATACTACGGCAAGGGACGAGTGGAACATCATATGAAATTATATGATCTTGCCTTATTAAATTATAATGCTTTACGCATATAGTTTTAAGATCAGAAGATAACTTTCTTCATAACATGAGAAAAAAGTAAAAAAGGAAAAGACGATAGAGTTTTGCTTGGGGATTTAAGATTTTTACATTACAAACTGTCTCCTATGCAAATATAGATTAACTTTAGCGAGCACTTTCTGAGGATTACAGTGGGGGCCTTTAGTCGGTATATACGTAAATAATCCCTCGAGACGTCTGCTATTTCAATCTGAACGTTTTATTAATCTCCGTTCTATAAGTTGAATGTATATTTATATATATATATAGTTTAATATCAGGCAATAGTGAAGTAACGTACTTTTTATGTAGTTCACAAAAGTAGTCTTTTAAGTTCCTTTATGTTTTGAAAGCCTTCTCCGCTAATCAAAATACTATAAGTATACAATTAGATAGATTATAAAATAATTGATAATAATCGCGTCGTTGCAAGTGACTCACTATAAAGGCGATGATTGCGAGCTCGATTCCTACTCGCGGAATAATTATATATGTGAAGTATTTTTTTTCCTCGTTCTAATAATACAAACTCAAATCATTTCGTGTTAAATCCACTATTTAACACGAAATGTTTCAATTTCAGGTAGAGCTAGGTTCTCACTTCACACTATGTTGTGTGGAAAAAATATAAGACTAAAAACAATTACGTAATATATTTTTTTTAACTTCACGCTGTATTCCGCATATAGCAGGGTATGTAGAGGGAATCTGAGAATCTAGTGTTAAGACACTCCGTTCCCCACATTCCGCCGAATTGTGGCATTGCGTGCTGAATGGCAGAACTCAGCGCCGCGCTTTGCCTTGCTACCAAACCCAGGAAATTAAAAATTCCATTTCTTGGAGTGGTAATCGAACCCTACAGTCGCACGCTTGTGCCTCTGCGCCACGAAGGGCGTTAATAGAGGAAAATTGAAGTTCGAAAATTGTTCATACTTTTTATTCATTCATATATATATAACGTATTACTATATGTTATATATATACTACTACGTATTCGAAATATAACGTAGCCACATAATTGTTGTAATGTTTTTGTAATACCATGCAAAGTTTCAAAGTTTCTGAGATTTCATTCAAATTTATCAAAGTATTTCTATAAAATCTCACTAAAATTGTAAGTCCAAAAAGTTTTCGTATATTTGATTCTGTCGTTTATAGCTCTTCTCAAAGTTGTTACTTGTTTTCTTATTTCGGAAAACTTTTATAGATTTCAACGAACGTCAATTTTCTTTGCCAAATGCGTCATATTTATTTTAATTCTCGTTTATCGTTACAATATCAATAATTATTTAATTCAAATTATTAAAACTGGATTAATTTAACATTTTTTATCGATTTTGCGTGTTGATACGTTAACGTTGGCGTGGTATATATTTTCTACACGATGTATATTCTTGCGATTTATCTTACATTAAATTAAGAAAGCAAAAATATTTTTAAATATAGGTTCTATGAGCGGCAACCGAACCTACAACCATGACTCCCCAACCTCATATACTTTACATTGATATAGAAATTAATATCTTTCCTTTATAATTATGTAATTATTATTACAGTTTAAAAGATACTTTAACGGAACGGTGTCTGGTGAAAAATCGTGAAGCTGCAAAATATATACTATTAAAATAAAAATATTTATTTCAACTCATTGGTTAAGATGACGTGCCTGTTGACATGTGTAATTAAAGTGAACCCTTATATTTTAGAATCTTAAACAAAAAATTAAAATTACACTCATTTTGTCGGTTAATAGAATGATGACCTTTCGGTTACAGTATTAGTATAAATATGTTAGTATTTTCAAACTATCAATTTAAAGAAACCGATATACAATGAAAAGAAATATGCTAAATTTATAAATTAGTATCGAATTTTGCATGGAATTTTCATATTTTTACATACAATTACCGTCCGTATTGAAATATTGCAGTTTTATCGATAAGCCCGTTATTGTATTCCAATAGCATTCAATGCGCGGGGTATTTGCTATGCTGATCTACAGTTTATTCACATAATGGAAAAATAATTGATAAAGTATATATTTAATTGGTTCAATGTTTATGAACAATCAATTAGAACATGTGCAGTAACGATGTATGATTTATATTCACATATATTGATTGCTTCGTGAGTTATTAAGGCTATAGATACATTTGAGTTCGAGGGGCTTGTAAAAAGATATCTTTTTTTTTCATCAGGAGAGTATTTACATTTCTGTGTTTGGTGTATATTAATGTGCTATTAAATTTCGTTTTTTTTTGTTTTTTTTAACTTCACGCTGTGTCCCACATATAGCAGGGTAGACAGAGGGAACCTGATAACTTAGTGTTAAGACACTCCGTTCTCTTACAACAATTCCGTTCCCCATTTTCCGCCAAATTGAGGCATTGCGTGTTGAGTAGCGGAACTCAACGCCGCGCTTTGCCTTGTTACCGAACCTAGGAAATGAAAATACTAACATTTCCTGGAGTGGGAATCGAACCCACAACCTGTAGTGTCCACGCCCACAACCTCTGCGCCACGACAGGCGTTATTAAATGATAGCGAAATATATATAAACAATTAAAAGCACCTTCATATTGCACTTGTCATTCCATTATATGTTGTGAGTATATTAATCTACATAAGACATACGGAGGAAAAGAAGGAAAATAGAGATATTCTATTTTGTACAATATTGTTTTTGACAATTATTAAAAATATTAACGCCTGTCGTGGCGCAGAGGAACAAGCGTGCGACTGTAAATGCGACAAGTTGTGGGTTCGATTCCCACTCCAGGAAATAGAATTTTTCATTTCCTGGGTTTGGTAACAAGGTAAAGCGCGGCGTTCAGTTCCGCCACTCATCATGCAATGTCTCAATTCGGAGAAAAGTGGGGAACGGAGTGTCTTAACACTAGGTTCCCCAAGTCTACCCTGCCATATGCGGGCTACAGCGGGAAGCTATGTATGTATGTATGTAAAAATAGTCATATCTCCATATTTTTCATTTAGTCATTTTTATATATTTATTATTGAACATATATACTAAGTTTTTAGCATTTGAAGTTGTATGTCCATTTTGATTTGAAACGACTTGGTAATCGAAATAAAATCAAGTTGTATCAAAACCTATTTTTATTTATAGAATTCACGTATAAAATATTGAAAATTTAAGCTCTATAATGCAGTAAGTGATTTATGAATCTATTATACCCAGCAGTAATCGAAAAATCATCAATCATTCATAAACCAAATATATTCTGTAATGCGATAAAATTATATAATTGTTTATTTTTATATTGATAAAATCAATACATACATTTTCTTAAATATATGAATTTTCTCGTAATTTAAAATTGCGAAAACGTTAAATGAACAGTTCACGTTAGATTTATTCGTTTATGTGACCCTCTTACTTGTAATGAAGAGGACGCAATCTCGATGAGTTTTAATAGAAACAATTGAAAAGTTCACTAACCTTACTTCCTGTCGTACGTTGGCGATTATCGGCTTAAAAAAATATTATTTTGTGAGCAATAGGTTTTTCAAAAGATAGTTTTTTTCTTAAATCTATTAAAGGAAACATCTATAAATAAATGTTACCTTTATTGGAATTTGAACCTGTATACTAATGAATTCAACTTGACTTAATTAAAGAATTGAATTTCGATATCACGAAACTTTAAAATAATAAAAGCTTACAATTTTGAAGAGCTTAAAATTCTCTTTTGAATAATATCGGGATGATAGTTCAAGTTAATTTTCCGGTAACTTGAATAGGTATTTAAATTAAAAGTTACTGTTTTTCAATCAAACCTGACTGAGGTTTAATTGGAATGGTTTTAATTAACTTAATTCCGAACTATTCAAAGGAATTTTACTGCTAACGGCTGCAGCATTAGCTTTTAAGTACAAAGCTTTTTTAAAGCCGGCGATTTTTAAAATTGATATAAATATATGTAAGTATGTATATCCGTAATGGAACATAATATACCTAGTCTAGTAATATATCTAGACGTCTGTCTGTGGCGTGCAGAGGCACTGCTGCGGCTGCAAACGCGAAAGGTTGTGGGTTCGATTCCCACCCAGGAAATGTTTGTGTTTTCATTTTCTGGATTTGGCAATAGCAGTAAAGCGCGGTGCTGGAGTTCCGCCACCAACACGCAATGCCTCAATTCGGCGGAAAGTGGGGAAACGGAATTGTCGTAAGAGAACAGAGTGTCTTTTTTTTTTTTAATGGACAACGGATGGCAACGAGCAAAAGGACCACCTGATGGTAAGTGGCTATCTTTGCTCATGACCATCTGGCCACAACACCAGAGATGCCCTCTAGATGCTTTGCCAACCTAGAGTATACAGATAGAAGGGAGGAGACAATGTAGTAGTCCGCCATCGGAACTACCAGATTTTGGGAAAGGATAGGTGGAAAGAGGGAAGCCTGGCTTAATCTTACCCAGTTTCAGGTTCCCTGTCTATTCAGCGTAGTCTGATGCGAAGTTAATATACATATGTAAGCATATAACTCACGCCAGAACCCGCATAGAGCAGGGTAAGCAGAGGGAACCTGAGAACCCATAGTGTTAAGACACCTGCTTTTCACAACAATCCCGTTCCCCACTTTAGCACGCAGAGGCACAAGAGTGACTGTAAACGCGTGAAAGGTTATGTCTGATCTTCAATTCAGAAAATGTTAGTGTTTTCTACTTCCCGGGTTTATGTATATATATATATATATATATATATATATATATATATATATAGTGTAAAAATTAATATATCTATTTTTTTATCTTATATTATTTAGTTTGATATTGCACTGTAATTAATAAACTACGTCTTTCATATACAATTTACCTTTTTTAATCAATTAGGTATTATTTTTATCTTACATTACTCTGGTGAGACAGAAAACAGCATCGCTTTGTGTCTTATGTTACGAAATGTCTCACGGGGAAAGTCGGCAATGGAGTGTCTTGCAGTGTTAAGACACAAGTTCTCTCTGGCTAAGGAAAAAAAAGCTACTGTTTTACTTTTTAATTATTGGTTTCCATTCTTTTTCAAATTTAAATTCAAATTAATTATTTCTGAATATGAACTGAATAACAAATATTATATTATTATTGATGTTTTTGTTTCCTGTAGACACAGACGGTAGCAAGGCAAAGTGCGGCGTTGAGTTTCGCAACTTAGCACGCAATCCGGCGGAAAGTAAACACTAGGTTCTCAGGTATCCTCTGCATACCCTGCTATGTACGGGATACTGAGTAAAGAAAACTGACTACTGACTGAGAATAAAAAAAACTGACTAACACGACGATAACGTGTAGTATTTATAATAATGCATATCAACTAACGTTTATACCACTTAATTTCAATAAACTGCGATTTGATTAGAAACAGTAAAATTGCAGACTGATTGATTAAACAATCCCAGATCGTAAAGAACATATTTACCACCCTATATAATAGTACTAAACATGTAATTGCTTTTCAAGTAATTAATATTATTTTTAAATATTTTTACATGCAATTTCTCGGAATTAAAAGAAATAATTTAGGAGTTTCCAAAATTTCCCGGCCTGTTTAGGACTATAATCGATGTATGTATTTCTAATGCGACTTTAGTAGGATTTTTAAATTTGGTTAGGTAGAGAGAGCGCGCACATCGGAGGTGAATGTTTATGCGCATTTTAAAAGGCCCGGCAAACTAACACGTTGAATCATAAGTCACAGACACTCTCTAAACTTCTCTCTTTACAATATCATGGGCCTGGCACCCGCACGATGAATCCATGGATTGCTAAGTAGTTTCTTCTCATTATTTTAAATAATTAAAAATAAAAGAAAAGCGACTCAAGTAAAATGCACTTGAAAGCATAAAAGTGTTACTATTACAAATAACTCAAAAACTACCCGTTAGATCTTAAATACAATTGACTAGAACCACATCAGAAGCACTATCCATAATAAAAAAAAGGTTCAAAACTTTTAACTGGTTAACCACCAGTTAAAAGTTATGCGTTAATAAAAAAATACAGTCGTTAACAGTACGAAAAGTCTGTTTATGCACGTCAGTTATAAAATTTAAAAAAAGATATTCTTATTCTCCCATTTTTCACACTAAACAGAATCAAGGCACACTGTGCGCTTTTGATGGTTATTGATTTCGGTTAGCGTAACCTAGAAAGAGCGTTCCACATATCTTTTTGTGTCAACATGACGAAACAGAACGCATCTATGCTAGTTGTGATTGGATACTTTTCGTTGTATAAGCTTTTGTCGAACATTCAAATGAACTGGGGCTTTATTTGTCCGATTCACGTTATATTCTGTTGTATGTACCAATATATTGTGTAATCCCAATGAATATGCGAGCTTAAACATGGATTTTGATGTGGCTTCAATTTACATTCGTTTCATCGGTTTATTTTGTATTTATATAAGAGTATAAACAGACTGAACATTTTATAATTTATACTATGACAAAATAACAATTATGGTGTGGTTTCTGTATTATCCCGTATATAGCAGGGTAGGCAGAGGGAACCTGAGAACCTAGCGTTAAGACACTCGGTTCTCTTGCAACAATTCTGTTCCCCACTTTCCGCCGAATTGAGGCATCGCGTGCTGTGTGGCGGAACTCAACGCCGCACTTTGCCTTGTCACCAAACCAAAGAAATGAAATAACATTTCCAGGAGTGGGAATTGAACCCACAACCTGTCGTGTTTACAGTCACACGCTTGTGCCTCTGCGCCACGACAGGCGGAAATTATTTACTAAAAATAATTAAGCGTGACGAGAAAATTATAATAAAATATGAATTATATTATTATTAATTATTGTACATTTTGTAAGTGCGAGCAAAGAGTGTAGTTTATTTTGACTAATAAACTTATATAAAAATTGCACCATAGCAAATATAGTTTAGTGTGGTGAAGGTGTCGAACATCTGTTGGAATTGAAGGAATCAACTAAATTATAAAATAAAGAAATTGGTCAAGTATTTTTTCGTGATGATATATATTTTTTTTATGGATAACGGATGGCAAACGAGCAGAAGGACCACCTGATGGTAAGTGGCTACCTTCGCCCATAGACATCTACAACACCAGAGATAGCGATTTTATGGTAAAATACATCTTATACACCTTTCTTATAGTTTAGGTAAAGAAAATATTCGTATTTCTTGATGATTGCACTGTCTTCTGTATGTAAACCAAATTACCCTGCTTATATTTCTCAAAGTGCAAATGCATCGTTTGCTTGTTGTCTTACTAATATTACGCACGTGTAAGTTATTGGATTCTATAAATATTATTTATATGTTTATTTAAAAAGTGTTTTAAATAAACCCCCTGTCGTGGCGAAGAGGCACTTTAAACGCGACAGGTTGTGGGTTTGATTCCCGCTCCAGGAAATGTAAAATTTAGTATTTTCATTTCTTGGGTTTGGTAACAAGGCAAAGCACGGCGTTGAGTTCCGCCACTCAACACACAATGCCTCAATTCGTCGGAAAGTGGGGAACGGAATTGTTGAAAGAGAATGGAGTGTCTTAGCACTAGGTTCTCTGGTTCTCTCTGCCTACCCTGCTATATGCGGGATACAGCATTTAAATTTCTCTTCGTTCCTATAAATAATGTCGCAACCAAAAATATTTATGAATTTAGCCAATAGTTGAGAATAGAGGAAATGGAGGAGATCCCCTCAAAATACGGGAGAACCATGAAGGTAACAAAAGTGTATTTTATGTACAAACGTAACATTTATATTCAGGTGAATGAACATCCTGTTCGTTTCGTTACCAGGCTTACATAAAATATGGCGATATATTTCATGATATAGAAGCTGAAGTGGATTATAAGCTTTCAGCACTGTAATTAGGAGGCTGTTAAATGAACAACATTATTTATTTCCTCCAACAGTTAATCTAATTATGAAAATATATATTTTCATTCACCTGTAATTACTTTTTTACCGGGACATCTTAGTGGCGAAGCTATGAGTACGATTTTCAGTAGGATGAGCGATTCTATTTTAATTATTTTTACTTTTTTGATAAGACAAAGAACGGCGTAAAGTCTTGTCACTAACACGTCTTATAATAGGCTAATAACCATATGGTCAATGCGTGAAGTCACATAAAATATTGTATACAATTTTCTGTTGTTATGTGAGGAGACACTTGGTATATAATGAAAAATTTCGCACTTTGTGACCTGTTTCCCTACTTTTTTATGGTAAATCAGTTGATACTTATTTAGTCCTGTGATCCTATAATTCCAACACAGATTTCTATCTGATCACAATGAAATATCCTTGCACACCGCATCTCCCATCATTTAGATAAGGAAATTTTACCCAATCGAGTAATGGGGTGAACATAATACTAATATATATAATCCTCAACTGAGAATCGAACCTTCCACCAACGTTCGTACAGTCCATTGATTTGCTAAGATGGTATATTACCCGTTTGTGACTTGAATCAGCTACCTCCGTCAGAAATCAATATCAAAAACGGTCTATGTTACCTATCCGCATAATTGCATCTTTATCAAAGGACGTCTGTGAAGTTCATTCCTTTGTCTTCGTATCAATATCCGTTTCGTAAGCTATATTGTTTTGTGGAATTTCACTAGTTGTTCCTAATAGGAAATTAATAATGACATATTTGTACTAAGGGCGGATAATTTGATAAATCAGAAATGCATAATTTTTCGACTGGAATTTTATCTGTAAATTCTAATTCTATGTTGTTAATTGTAAAATACTCCATGCTTTCAAGAACAAACAGACAACGTACAGCCGAAACTATTGAACGTAAAAGGCTGATAGTTGGCATGTAGGTTCTTTGAGAAGTGTAGGAGTACTAAGATAAGATTTCCCAAAACTCCTAAGAGAACGGGAGAAATTGAGATTTTGAGTTGTATACCATACACACCAACAACTAGTACCAATATTATTTTTCTTGGATTACGTAAACCGTAGCGTTTGGCGCTCCGTTTTCTCTGATTATCCCGCTAGGGATAAAGCGTGAAGTAAGGTAGGTACTTTTGTATAAAAAGTGTGTAGCAAGTTTTGTTTTGTGTTTGACTGGCAATGATATCAGGGTAATGTTATGAAAATATTGTAAAGTCATTGCATTTTTTTACTAATTGAGACGACAGGGTCAAAATAGGGTTTTCTGCTATTGAAAGATACAGAGTGTGTAAAAAACACTATAAAAATCGATATTTAAAAACAAAAACAGTATACACGTGTTGCCCTGCTTAGTGATGCTCGTTTATCAAGTACGTTTCGGTAGTTGCAGAGAACAATTTCCATAATGCACGAGCTCAGCGCGGCCGCCTCGTGAAATATTAAATTCTCCATCCCGCGTATATTACAAGCTTGCGAACACCGACGTTTCGAAAGCATCTTTCATATTTATCTCGTAGTACTTTATGTTAAATTATATTTTATTTATTGTTAATTAGCTTTATCGTGTTAACTACTTTCTATGTTAACTCATATGTAATAATCTTTTCGTATGTGTCTTATAATAGATTCACAAAGGTTGATTAATAGGAATAATAAAAGGAAATTTGACCGCTGAATTAAATCAATAAGATAATAAAGGGTGTCCCAAAATTAACGCAAGATTTGACTTTGCCGCCATTTGCTATTATATTCATTATTCATTCGCCATTAAAAGACTAAAATGGCATTTTCTATTTAATTCAAATCTTGCGTTAATTTTGGGACACCCTATATATATTTTTTCTAGATATAATTTTTACTGAAGAAGCCGCGGATGCTTAAAAAACTCGTCGCCGTAGCAACGTGTATGTCATTATACAAAACTATACGTTAAACACACGTTAGTGTGGATAATATTGTTTTAGTGTATTTTTCATATGCTATTTAAAAAAATATTGACCTTGTGCAATTCTATATATTTATCTCCAATTTGCTTCTTTCTTCTTTCATCCGTATATATTATCGTAAAAAGTAAATGAAAGCTTTTCCTACACGTATATATAGATTGAATAATTATTTATAATGCACAATTAAAGATATATATACTTATCTACAAAAAATTATTGATACATAAAAAAATTATAGCTAACGTTATTTCAAATATCTACGTACGTAAGGCTTGTCTTTATGTGCTCATAGTATTTGCAATCTGGAATTCAAGCCTCTAACGTATTTAGCGATGCATTACCCATATAACCGCAAAGCTGACCACACTAGCTTAGTACAACGTACTCTAGGGCAATACCGACGGATATTTGTGTTAGATGGAAGCGTCAATTCACTTACGTTTACATTAAATAATATATTTACCATTTTGTATATTAATTTTATATATTACTTTTTTTTAACTTCACGCTGTATTCCGCATATAGGTACCCAGAGAATCTAGTGTTAAGACACTTTATTCCCCACTTTCCGCCGAATTGAGGCATTGCGTGCTGAGTGGCAAGACTTAACGCTGCGCTTTGCCTTGTTACCAATTTCAGGAAATGAAAATAATAAACTTTTGCATTTCCTGGAGTGGGAATCGAACCCACAGCCTTTAGAATTTAGTCGCACGCTTGTGCCTCTGCGCCACGACAGGAAATCTTGTAACGCTCTTTTGTTCTGGCCGCCTCATTTAGTGAAACAGTTGAAATGATTTTAGTATATTTTCTTAGCATAAAGCTGATCTCCTTGCCAGAACTTTTAACGTTTACGTTTCCGCCAAACCATCATATATTACTTATACTTAAATTTCAACTTCGTATGATATTACCTCTATAATGTTTTAGTTAATAGACGTTAGTGACTTTCTGTCTGTTGTAGTGTTGTGGTGTCTGTGTCGTGCTGTCTGGTTTACCTTCTTTCCGCATATAGCAGGGTTGGTGAAGAGAATATAGTGTTAAGACACTCTTCCCGATCTTCATTTTCTTGAGCCATTGCGCATTCAGTAGCGAAACTCAATGGCGCACTTTGATTTAGCAGACCGACCAAATACAATTTGTCATTAACTTAAAATGAATCAAATAATATAATTTTACTGAATGGAGTCGAACCTACTTACATTACGTTTAGTCTCCTTTAGATGTACCACTAACGTAAAGAATAATATAATCAAGAAATGTCCATTCTAATACCAAGCGTAAAAGGAAATACTTAATAACGAAGGCATGTTACATATTCCATACTATGCCGTAATTAAAAAATCTCTTTTCATTTTTAGATCTGCACGTATAAGCTTTTAACTATAATCGACACGTCGCTAGTGAAAAGCGAACCCTAGTAATTGTATTACATTTGACAATTTTTACTATGAAGCGAATATTTTTGACACGTTTTCGACTACCATTGCGTTTTAATGGATCCTAGATAAAATTATTAAATATATCATCTTTCATATCTATAGCTAGAAACTAGAAAATATGACCATTTCGAGCAATTTCTATTAAATACATTTTTGGAACATATCTATTGTTCATTGTTGACGAAATTTTTTATTAGTTTATTTTAGCTTATACTACAGGAAACACATTAATTTAAATAAAACTAACAATATATCCAACTTTTAAAGATGGAAACTTTAATTTGGGTGTAATATTTTAGAACGAATAAATAAGTAATTTATTTTGAAATTATTTGATTTTACCTGATGAAACAATAAACATACGACGATACAATCCAAATAATATGTTAAAGTACATTATTAATAAATTAAAATTATATAAACAACAAGAACGTATTGCTTTACTTCAGCAACTTACGTTTACCTTAATAACTTAGGGTATAAATTATAAAACGCTTTGCGAGAGAATTTTTGATTGCAGTTTTTAATGTCGTAGAGCGTATTTGCAGTATCTATAAAAGTGAAAAGACTTTTCCTTTTTTAATAATTTTTTCTATTTTTAGGTTCACACTTTTTTCCATACATAGTTATCTGTTGACCGCACGAATTCGAGATATTTTGTATTGTATGGCGTCACTCAACATCGCGCTTAGTCTTACGAGAGCGGGGAATTGAAAATAATTTAAGTATAAATATTTCCCCAACTGAGGGCACATTTCTCATTTTACCACAGTGTTTGTCCCCAGGTTCTTCTTCGCCTATAGTATAGTATATACATATAGCAGTACAGTATATACATACTACAAAATGTACATAAATAAAGGTAAAAAATAATATTTCGAAAATATTAAATAATATTTAGTATTTTAATTTCTCGCTCTGGTAAAAAGAAAAAGCGCGGCGATGAATTTCTGCCATTCGGCACGCAATGCCTCAATTTCGGCGAAAACCCAAGGGGACGGAAATCCCAAGAGAACGGATGTTCTTACCATTAGGTTCTCTAGTTCCCTCTGGCTACCCTGCTATGTATATGATACCGCGTGAAGCTAAAAATAATAAAAAAAAGGTTAAATATAATTTAGGTAAACTTTTAAATATAAAATGTTATTTTGCTATACTGAAAAACAATCAGCTTAATGTATGTTACCGAGGGACGATCCTCTGAGAATTAAATTCCCAGCGTTGGCTGTAAACACTAAATATTCAGGTTATTTGCAGAAATATGCTTTTTTATTTACCTCGTGATACTCTTACGTGTTTATTTTATTTTTATTCACTTACTTTGTGTTATTGAAGTGCTACTTAGTGTGAAAACTTCTTATTTTTAAATATAACTACATAGGAGAATTATAACACTTTGAAAACTTTTTTTACAATATTAAAGAAAAGCTTGAAGATACGACGATGGCTACTGAAATAAGATTTTAATAACAAAAACATTACATAATATTAATGTATTTGCTTTTATCTACTATAACTTTAAAAACATTACGTTTGTTTAAATTGCATGGTACATACACCGTTTCGTTCGGCAAGTCGTTTTTATAGGCGAAACAAAGTTTTAATTCCAACTTAAAACAAAATATTTATGATTATTTATTAATTGAATGCGAATTAATTTTAAAGAAATATCTTCTTAGTAAGCGAAGAATTATCTATTGTTAAATTTATAGCCTATATTCCCCTCGAACTATGTTATTAAGATTCGGTACTTGTATTATGATAATAACAGACCACAACTTTGCAATGCGGTTGACCGTTTGTCGTCACTGTTACGATTTACCAGAGGCAAATTGAATTTGTAAGCTACGTGGTCCGTTAATTCTCGGTTGAATTATTTACATCTACCCTATGTATACGTAATATCAATTTATATGAAAAATCAATCAAGCTTGCCATGCTTAATTGGAGGCCTTCCGGAAAGATTCGTTTCCGTGGTGTTGATAAGGTAAGGAACGGCGTTGAGTTCCGTCAGACAAAATCATATATCATTAAAAAGGTGGAGAGAGAAAAAAAGAGTGTTTTAATAAGGTTCTCTCTGTCGACATTTAAAAAAAATACAAATCGTTAAGTTGTTTCACACTTTCTTATCTGTTTGTAGTAAAGGATTCTTTAAATGTACAGTTATATATCGATATATAGATTTTTTTTTAGCCTGTAGCCGTCCAATGCTGAACGTAAACATTCTTAGAGCGCCAACCATCCCGGTCCTGGGCAACTCGCATCCATCCACGGCTAGCCACCTTCTTTAAATAGCTTGCCCATCGTGCCGCAGGGCGTCCTGTATAACGTTATATTTATTTATTTTATTAAGTTATTAATGTGTAATAGATTACTTACTTATCACGGTTTGTTTAATCTAAATATTTTAAATACATGGTAACAAGCAAATTAACTAATCTTCATAACCACTGGGCAAAGCATTGACATGGGGGTTGTGGAAGAGAGATATTTGGCCTGATGATCCCCATGGGAACCGCTCAGAGCGGACACTCATATACTCATAAGCAATGAATGGAGGGTGCTCATGATGTTCCTCCTGGTGAGCAAGATAGGCATTCAGCATACCTAATCCGACAGCTGGGAAACCCACAAAGAAAGACGGCTTCTTCCAGAGCTTCCAACCGCCTTCATGTCCTCCAGCGGTAGCCGAGTGGGAAGAAAGGCGAGCGTTGTTTTTAATATATGAGCATGCAGCTCTTTGCAGGTACGATGCCATTTTTACGTATAAAATTTTCAACTATACGTCTCCTCAATTGTCAATGTTATCAAATGTATATATAGTTTAGATATGTTCATGTGTAATAGTCAAAAAAGTTCGTCCAATATTATTAAGTAACCGAATAATGAAAAATGTTTCCCTAAAGTTCTAAAAATAATAAATCAAAACATTTCTTTACAACAATATCTTTTATTTGCTAGTAAGCGAGAGTTTCTATAGAAAAGTTTTAAGGGACAGTGTAAATATCAAACTAAGTTTCGACCCAGAGTTAATAGTTTTTTTATCTTCGTTGATTGTTCGTTCTTTTTCTCTCATTATAAGTTTATACTCACAAGTCAGTTATTAGTTATTGTGATATTTTAGGCCATTTCTTGCAGTAAATGTTGTTTTAGTTTCACGCTGTATGTAGGATATATATCCCACAACGTAGGCAGAGGGAACCTGGGAACCTAGTGTTAAGACACTCCGTTCTCTTTAAACACTTCCGTTCCCCACTTTCCGCCGGATTGAGGCATTGCGTGCTGAGTGCTTGTTACATATTTATATCTTAAAAAATGTAAGAGATATAAGATACAGTAAAAAACAAAATACTGCATTTCTTATACATAATTTAATTTAAAAGTCAGTTTCTTGAATCACGACAAAATTTAGTTTGACGTAGTATAAAATTGTTTTGAGCAAATTTGATTTAGACGTCAAAGAATTTTTAGGTAGAGCTTTATTGAATTCTTTTGTTTGCCAATGGTACTTCATCGATGTTGAACATCAATTGAATCACACTGAAAATTTGACGATTCTCCATATTTATTGCCCTTTTTATATAAAAGTTGTGAAAGAAAAATAACAAACGAAATTGGATACACCATTTTCGCTTCAAATTATAAGAGCTATTAATATGAAAGGTAATATTTTTAGGCACACATAATCAAGGGTATACGAATAGAATTAATAACACTTAATCAAATATAATCAATTATGTAAGTGTTTACATACAAATAAAAGAAGTGTTTTGCTTATATTATAAAATTCAATTCAATTAAAATATCTTTTTTTATCTACACACACATAGCAGGGTAGCAAAGGGAACCAAAGAACCTAGCGTTACGACATTCCGTTATCTTAAGATTTCCGTTCCCCATTTCTCGCCGAAATGAGGCATTGCGTGCTGAGTGGCGGAACTACGCCTCACGTTGCCTTGTTACCAGAGCAAAGGAAATGAAACGCTACTAAACATGAGTTATTATAAATAATAATAATAATAATAATAATAAGCCGCAAGGGCGGCTTGTAACGAGCTGTTGGGGAGTGAAAGACCCCACGGACCTGAGACCTCAGAGGGAATTGCTTAATTTATCCCCGCCTCTGGCTTTGCCTTCATTGGCCGGCAGAGTGGAGCGCAAGAGCTATATGCTCGGAAGGGTGGAAGTGCTCAATCTCTGCGTAGTCAACGGAAACCCGCTCACGAGCACTCGCGATGGTGAAACCGGTGCACACCTCTCGACACCCTTAGCCGACCACACCGATGTTGCGCGAGGCACTGCACTTTGTGGGGGCCATCTGGTGGGAGGCGAGTAAAATCCGCTAACCTTTCAATTTGAGACTGTTGAAAAGGCGGACGCGCGTCCGATAGTCTCAATCAATAGCCAGTATGATCCATCAGAAACTCCATTCCATAGCCCTATTTTTAGTTTTCCATATGTTTTCCACTTAGCTCCTACGCATTGACCGGTGACCATCTCTGAGCAATTGCCTATGGTTACTCAGGAGATGGGTCGGTCAATGCATCAGATAAAAAAATATTGTTGTCTCAAAGGGGCCTCTACGTGTTGGACCTGTGTCCCCACACAAGCCTTCCCAAAGAGTTTCCTTTGAACCCGGGAACCTGCTTTATCGAGATACATAATAATATGTACTGTGCACACACATTAATTTTACAATACTCATAATAACAATACATAAAACATGATAAAACGTTATGTGCAATGGCGGCCTTATCACTATAGTGATTTCTTACAGGCAACCATTAAAAAATACAAACTATGGATCAGAAACAGCAGTAGGGCGCAAAAGTATTAATTTTATACATATATAAATATGAGATATATATATATATGTATAAACACATAAATACATCCACTTTATACAAAATAAGTAAATGGTATACACATATAGTACAAATGTAGAAATACATTTATATAAATACAGTAAGCACATTATATATTCTGTTTTTAAATAGTAGTTTTCGGTTTACGTTTAAAAATTTCAAGTGATTGAGATTGCCTGATCTCAACTGGCTTGGCATTCCAGAGTTTAACTGCTTTAACAGTGAAAGAGTCTCCATAGCATTTCGTGCGGCAGAGAGGAATTTCAAAGGAGATTGTTATTACGGGAACGAAGGTACTGGGGTGAAGAGAGCTGGACCCCAAGAGCTTAAACCGTTCTTTGAGGTACGAGGAGTGTTGGGATTGTAGAGGATTGTGTAAAGAAGGGGTGAGCATGCAAGTGTCGTTGGTCTGTTACAGTTAGCCATTTAAGCTGTGTACGATATTGCGTTATGTGATCATACTTCCACTCAGTCCAAAAATAAATCGAATTATAACGTTTTGCATCCGTTCAAGTTTATTAAGTAGTTGTTGAGATAGATCTAAGAAGTAGCATGAGTCCGCATAATCAAGTATAGGAAGGAGAAGGGTTTGAGCCAAGGATATTTTAGTTTTTATTGGCAAGAGATTTTTCCATCTCCTCAAACTTCCTACAGCGCAAAAGATCTTACGGCTAATCTCAGCAACTTGAGCCGACCAGGAAAAAGTACTGTCCATTCTGATTCCCAAATTTCTCACACTATCACTAAGCTCTAAGTTAACATTGTTAAACAAGATTGGGGGGAGAGGTGAGTGTAATTTAAATAATTATTTTGAGTTACCAAACATACACACTTTAGACTTACTTGGATTTATAGACAATCCGAACGATTTACTCCAACTGCTAATTAAACGTAGATCGGAATTAATTTCATCAATAGCTCTGGGTATATTATTTACAGAGGCAGTCTTATAGATCTGTAGATCGTCCGCGTATAGATGATAGGAAGACGATATGTGCTGTGTAAGAGTGTTGATAAATATGGAAAACAGTAATGGAGATAGCACACCGCCTTGTGGTACGCCAGCATTAATGTGACATTGAGAGGTTACCTTCCCCTCGAGCTTGATGCATTGAGTGCGGCCATGAAGATACGAGCAAAACCATTCAGCAGCTTCTGGTGAGATATTAATGGACCTTAAAATAGCTAAAAGGATATCGAAGTCTACGGTGTTGAACGCATTAGAAAAATCTAACAAAGCAAGCATGGTAACTTGCTGGATGTCAATACCATATCTAATGTCATCACATACCATATAAATATTTAATATCATCACTTCCTGGAGTGGGAGTCGAACACACAACCTGCTGCATTTATGGTACAGTCCAACACATGTGCTTCTGCGCCACGACAGGCCTTAATATATTATTATATAAGCATATATCAATTATCATATAATTACTTATAACCAACCTTTTCTTTAAAAGGACAAAATAGTGAAAATAAACCAAAGTTACAGAAAATACAATAGATATAAGAAAATTAATATAATAAGCGTAGACAACTAAAACAGTATTATTTAGTAATAGATGTTTAGGACAAAGAAAAAAGTATAAAAATATTCTAACAAAATAAATCAATATTGTATACAAAATAGCAAGTAACTTGTAAATAACCAAATGCGAAGTTATTTTATCCGTAAATGCACGAGGTTGCGGATGACAGATTAATGTTTAAATCATTTAGGTAACATGTGGTCGTGACGTTCGTGGTTGAGATGTAAATGTTACCTTTAATTTGTTAAACTTGTTTGTTTTAAATTGCTATAAATAAAACAAGGCAAAGCGCGGAGTTGAGTTCCGCCACTCAGCACGCAATGCCTCAATTCGGCGGAAAGTGGGGAACGGAGTGTCTTAGCTCTAGCTTCCCTCTGCCTACCCTGCTATATGCGGGATTCACAAATTTGTATTTGGTAGAACGCTAAGTCATAGCTATAGTTATAGTTTCGGCCTTTACATTTCGTTAATATTTAAGGGCATAGTTTGTTATATAGTGAGTATAAAAGTATGAGATAAATCGAAAATGCATACTTTTCGGGTAAGGCGTTTTTAAATTAAGTTTCATCTGTGTATGATCTGTATTTTTTACTTAAAAGTGCTTGTGTGCTTCACTTTTTTTAAATTTTAAATGCAGTTTTAATGCATATTCATATTTTAAAAAACGTATAAGTTAGTCGTATTAACCTATACGCGCCTGGTTTTATTTATTTATTTATAACTTGACGCTGTATCACGCAAATGCGGGGTAGGCAGAGAAACCAGAGAACCTAGTGTTAAGACACTCCATTCTCTTTCAACATTTCCGTTCCCAACTTTCCGCCAAATTGAGGCATTGCGTGTTGAGTGGCCTGGTATGACTCTCATACTATTTCCATTTCTATTTTTCCTAGTTTTGACTGCAAAGCGTAAAATCCATTTTTTGGCCTCTAACTAATTTCAGGAAATCCTCTATCAGTGCTCATCTGTATTCCCGTCTACATTTTCTAAGCCGAGTAGTTTCGGCTGTCAGGGGCTAAAATTAAATACTCCGGAATTTCGGTTATTACCGACCTCAACTTGGGCAGCCGTACAATGTGCAATATCAGTCTGGTAGCGTTGTGTATGTACGTTTAGAATTTGCAGCTCATATTAAATTTACATAAACTTTACGTCGGTCATACATGGGATTAATAACACGCCTTTGAAAACTTAAACCATGTTATGATTGCTTTTGAGAACACTTGACACCTCAGCTAAGATTATATCCCAATACTAAAATGACTAAGACGCGGCGTTGAGTTCCGCCACTTAACATGCAATGTCTTAAATTTGGGTGGTAAGCGGCTATCGAAGTGTTTTAACACTACCCTGCTATGAGGTATAAAATGTGAAATTTGTCTTTCTTACTAAGATTCTAACAATGATATTATATGTAATGCCATAACGTTATTCTAACTATTTATGAAGTAGCCAACTGTTACGTCACTCTATATTCGATTATTTGTCCATTCAAAGAAATAGCGTGTTAAGTAGCGGAATGTTTTTGTTGGACAAAAATACATCTACATTATACGAGTACAAAAGGAGCGGAATTTGAAATGACTAGCACCGTGAACAATGAAACGTGTGCCTATAGCAATATATTATTGTTTATATTTTCAATATTAAGTCTGGTTTGGGTTAATAATCAGCTTCACGCTGTATCCCGCACATAGCAGGGTAGGCAGAGGGAACAAGAGAACCTATTGTTAAGACATTCGTTCTCTAATACGTTCCCCTTTTTCTGCCGGATTGAGGCATTGCGTGCTGAGAGCAGAACTCAACGCCGCGCTTTGCCTTGTTACCAGACCCAGGAAATGAAAATATTAAATATTATTTAAAAAAATTATTTCCTGGAGTGGGAATTGAACCTACAACCTGTCGCGTATACAGTCGCACGCTGGTGCCTCTGCGCAGCGACAAGTTTTTGATAAGATGACTAAACACACACAGTCATGTATAAAGAATCTTTGTTAGCTTGATAATATTTTAGCATAATACTTAATATTTTGCGATGACAGCAAATTAACTACACAACAAATTTCAGGGGCCAAGGAACTCCCAGTAGAGTAAAAAGGTTGGGCATAGAAGTTCCAAGTAACATGTGTGTTCCAATAAATTTAGTTGGAGCAACTTTGTGTAAACACTGCCCTAATTATTCGACCCACACCCAATTTAACGGGCGTCGGAGCTAACTTCGTAAAATGCCTGAGCAGGAAAATTGCCTAATTTGTTGGTAAGTCGAATTATAATATATTTGATTTGACGGATTAGAACAAAATCATCGATTATTAATAAATGAGGGTATCAGATTTCAGAAAGTTTATTAGTTTTTTTTTTTAACTTCACGTTGTAACCCGCATATAGCAGGGTAGGCAGAGGGAAACAGAGAACCTAGTGTTAATACTCTCCTTTCTCTTTCAACAATATCGTTCCCCAAGTTTATTAGTTTAGTGTACGAAATCATAATATTAATCGATTTTTTGAAATAAAAAGAATCTAAGTAATATCTTTATGTGTTGTGTATGTTCTTTGCAATTACACTTAGTATCTTTTTCTTCTGTATAATTTTTTAAATTTGCATATAGCGGGGATTTGATAGATTTTAATATTTTACTATTTTTAAATTTACAATAATAAATAAATATTTTTTCTTCGGAGTGAAATTCTAACTTAATTTCGTCTCGTTTAAGCTACATTTAACTTACGTTTGTTTAAAATTAGGCATTTACGCGTTGCCTTATCAACGTATATGTATGTATATCACTTTAAACAAACTTTAATATATACCAGATTAAAGTAATTAAATAAATATTACACTCCACCATGTATTTATACTGTCTTTCTATAGTATAACGCTTGTCGTGTCGCAGAGGCACAAGCGTGCGACTTTAAACGCGACAGGTTGTGGGTTCAATTTCCACTCCAAGAAATGGAAAATTTACTAAATTTTTATTATTTTAATTTCTAGGGTTTGGTAACAAGGCAAAGCGCGGCGATGAGTTCCGCCGCTCAACACGCAATGTCTCAATTTGGCGGAAAGTGGGGAACGCAAATGTTGAAAGAGAATGGAGTGTCTTAACACTAGGTTCTCTGGTTCCCTCTGCTAGGCCAGCTAGCTATGTATTTGACATGTTATAACGTTTATTTCATTATTTTTACTTATTTCTTATGCATTATTGTTAAAATAAGTGACTTTTGCATTTTTTTCCATATACGTGTCGCGGAAGCCGAGTCTAAAGGAGTAGTAAAATAATCACCACCTTCGGACGCCCTAGTCAGTGTGCTTCACTGGCACAGGCGAAGGCCCAAAAAGAGCAACGGTTGAGTTTCTTGCCGGCTCTTCTCAGCAGAACTGCCTTCTGAGCCGGTGGTGGACTGACACGACTGACACCTTTGTAAATTCACGATTTGAAAGTGCTTGTAATAGCCTACTTGAATAAAGAATATTTTGATTTTGATTTTGAGTTTAGATGTGAATTATCCGCTCTACTAACGCATGCTATTTATACTGTCTTTCTATAGTTTTTTAGAAATGTATCGCCAGCCGGCTAACCATCAAATCATATTTCAACTATCGAATCAGTCAAATAATAAATACTCTTTAGTCTTTATTACCTAAGATATACTTAATTAAAATATGCTGGTAAATTAGCGTGCAAATATTTACTACTTGCCAGTACACAGCAAGTACATTTATTTTAGTATAGTCCTTGGACAAAACACTCCAAGTAATAAAGTAGGCCTTTTTGATGCTTTACTTAGTGAACAATAGGAGTTTCCCAATTACAAGAGACTCTCGTCCGACGGCATTGAGCGTGGACGTGTTTAAAAGAGGGACTTTGTGAATACTTAACTAAAGAACTAGAAGCTATTGTTGGAATGGGTATAAAAAACACCGATTCTTCTTAAGTATCTGTTACAAATATTTTAAGAAACTACCGAATGCCGGAACTCAACGCCGCCCTTTTGCCATGTTACTAGAGCGAGGAAATTAAAATACTAAATATTATATTAAACCACTAAACTCCTATAGAAAATCTGACTATTATATCTGGGATATTGCATTTGCTTTATACAACTTTGGACAGCAATTCAACATTAAACATCTTATGGCTGGCTTTGGAATATTGAATTCTGCTGACAAAGAGCGATTAGTGGGGAACGTTAACGCAGCAATTTACTCCAAGTCTCAAACTTTAAAGAGCTGACAAAGGGATACAAATTTATAGCGCCGGCTAGTTTTACTTCAAGGGAAATTATGTTTGGATGAATGCACGTCTTACCATAAATATCTAAAATATATATTTTGTTACGAATAGGCTTTATTTTACGTTTTTTAAACCTTAATAGTTCGTACTCACAGACAACATAACAGAACAGATATAGAGAGAAGGTAGAGAGCTTACCAGACCAAGAAAATAATTTAAGCATAATCATTTCCCTGAATGGGAAATGAACCCACACCCTGTCACGTATGCAATCAAATGGCATTCGACTGGGTCACGTTGGCCTATCAGAAAATTGTTATAGTTTTAATTATTCTTTATAGCTTAACACAAATATATAACATATACCTATATAATAAAAGAGAAAAAATTTACTCATTTGCTATGGCCGACTAACTTTACGTTGTAATATATTATCGAAATTACGGCATACATGCACATGAATTTCATTTTATGTTAAACTCAGTATTATTCGACTTTTATTTCATAGAGTTTTATCTGAACAATTTATTTGAGCAATCCAAATGGTTTCCATTATACTCGTATAATATTTGTGTATATTTTGTAAATTGTAATTGTGTGGAACACGGCTGTGAAATATAAAACATTAGCTATATGTATATTATTGATTCTGTTCTGATTAAATTCTATGGCTTGCTAGAAATGATGGTCCAATAAACAAAAATTCTCATAGAGAATTTGCATGAAATTTGGTTTTTTGAATTTTTCATAAACGTTTAATCGAACCAAAAACAAAATTATCAAATTTTCTTCAAACTTTTTCCCAATAATTATATTTTTTATGTTATAACGAATCTAAAGTTAAAGTGTTTATGGGTAATTCTATTCTACTGCCAAAAAAGTGTGCAATGCAAAAACAAGGTTTTGATATTAAATATCTAATTATATTTTTTTAGTTATCACAGTAAGATAAATTGACTATAATTATTATTGTTTCATTAATTATAACTAATTTAACACAAATATTAACAAAAAAGCTTAAAGCTCGATTCATCAGTAAATGTCATGCTCTGTTAACTGTGCATTGTATATATTCTTAGCTTTTCAATATAAATATTGTATAGCCTGGACAAAAAATAAACCGAATATGTATTTTTTTTGTACGTCATGCATTTTACTTCACTCATCATTAAGCTTCAAAAACTAATAATAAGTTACTCTTTTCAACATCTCTAGTTAAATTTAGTTACATGAGTATGTCGAGTGGAAGAATGTATATTTAATTTGACATTGAATGTGTTATGTGCATCATGATGGCGTAAAGGTATTTGAATCGGTGAGTGCAGAAACAACGTAAGTCCGGATTTTCAAATTTTGCAGGAAGTGGAAAAATGTGTATAAGCTAGTTTAAATTGATTACGAATTTTTGCAATTTTTGTGACTTGCGTTGTTTCTTCACTCACCGATTCATTTATTGTAATTAAATTTCTTCGTACCCATTAACATAATACGTACTACGAGTATAATTCTTATATTGTATTTTACAAAACATTATAACATAATAAGTTAATAAAATACTTACAACTTCCCACTGTAATTCGATTAGCTTCAGTCTTTTGGCGTAAGATTTAATTAGGCGACGGAAAGCAACGTAGAGTAAGATAAGGCTTTCGTCACTTCGTTTGTTTCTAAATGTATTATATAGGGACATAGTAACTGCTGTTGTCATGTTTTATAAAGAAGTATATTTTATTACAGAAAGTGTACTGTTAGTTGAAACTATTACGTAATATTTATAATAGTTATAACATTTATTTTAAGTACTTTCTTTTCCTTGCTCTGGTAAGAAGGCAAAGCGTGGCTCTGAGTTCTGACTATATCTGCCACTCAACACGCAATGCCTTGATTTCAGTGGAAAGTGAGAAACGGGAATCTTAAGAGAACGGACTGTCTTAACACTAGGTTCTCTGGTGCCCTCTATACTGCTACGTGCGGGTTAAATTTCTTTGTTTATAGAATTATTAACACATTAAATTAGGTTCCTCTTCACTGGTCAACTCAATGAAATTCGAGCGCTATCTTCTCGTAGACTTACTACGTTGCGGACACGAAACTTGGTATGCTTACAGAGTTTGGAGTATACTTAGAATTTAGATTAATTATGAGAACTTTCCTAATTATATTTCTTGTATCGTATAATATAATATTCTATATTGCACATAAAAAAAATACATTAGAAAAAGTAAATATAATTTTTAATTCACCAAGGTGGACTTATCTCTAAGAGAGATCTATTCCAGTCTAGCGCAGGAGGAGGATGAGTAAGTAACAATCGGGAATGTCGCACAATAGAAAAAAAAAACACAAAAAGAAAGAATGAACAGTAATACTAAAATAGACATTTATAATATATAAATATATATGAACACCATGACAAATAAAAACTTATATATACATACAAATATATTTAATAAAATAAATACAAAAATGTTTAAAAAAGAGATTTTGAATATGGTTGTCATACTTACAATCGTAGTATGAGATCACTGACAACTGATACAACTTGTAAGTAAATGTTCAATATTACGCATAGAGCTAAAATGTAGTAATGTTCAGAAAATTACTATATATGCAATGTGAATAGATTTTATGGATTTAAAGTCATTTCTTGTGATTTAAGTTAAATGGTAAATTTTATAACAAAAATAATTTTAACAAAAATTGTAAATCTATAAAAGCTGTTATTACACTTGTTGTACTACCCAAAGAGACATTTTTTTTTGTATTTCTAATATATCTTAGTACATAGTTATAATAAAAGTAAAATATTTTAGAGAAACATTTTACTAAAAGTATTAATATATATTCTTGAATAATAATGAAGAATAAGCACATACATAGTCAGATTCGCGGCGTTGAGTTCCGCCACTCAGCACGCAATGCCTCAATTCGGCGGAAATTAGGGAACGGAGTGTCTTAACACTAGGTTCCCTCTGCCTACTCTGCTATATGTCGGATACAGCGTGAAGCTATGTATGTATGTACTCAGATTACTCAAGGATGCAGCAATGTTAGTGCATACTCTCTCAGAGCACACCAGTATTAGTGCAAACACATTCAAATTAATTAATACTCTAGTGCTAGGTATATGAAGACACAGTCATGATATACAACCACCACGCACCAGTACAAATAAAAATTATAAAGACATTTTTGAATATTGTATTCATTGATTGAGCAAAATTCTAAATCAAAATTATCACTAACAATCATATTGCTTAAAACTAATTGTTCGATTTGTTTCGCGTGGGTGTAGCAAAAGAATTTTGAAAGCGTTGTCGTCGAAATGAACGAAAATGGAGAGACAACGATAGTGATTATGTTTTCTTTGCCTATTCGGAAAATGTGTAATCTTAGAAAAAAATAAAAGATTCTTGCTTTTCTGTTTTAACATAATAAAATTGTTTTTGTCAAGTTTGAGATAAGTTGTTTACGCTTTGCTTAGTATTCTTTTCTTGCTCAAGGATAGCAATCCGATTACAGTATCGTCCAATCTCGTTACGCTGCTTGAAGTGTTGAATTTAATTTCTAAATACAATCTCAGTTTTGTATTAGCTATTATACATACATACATACATACAACGTTATTTTTTAGTTATAATAATATGCCTCAAAAAATAAGTTTGCCTGTATCACCACAACTTTACAAGTAATATAAAGACAAATTAATCGTTAACAATTAAGCTTTGATACGAAGAATAAAGCTGCCTCATTACGGTAATTGCGCGACAATCGATAGTCGCTTAGCTCGTGTAGGCGTTAAGGGTATGTTAATATCTATTATATATTCTGCGTACTTGGAATATTTTTTGCTATTCCTTATTTTCTTTATTAGGCATTTTAGGTGAAAAAAATTTGCGATTCATAGTGCGAATTTTTATCCCATTTGCGTAATGATTCCGCCACAACATGGATGGATTACTTTGCCTCAAAGTGTACAAGTGTTGGTATTCGATGCTTTTATTTTCAAAAACCTATTTATTTCCGAAATACTTAAGCATTGTACGTATATTTTATAATGAATGGGTAATCTATATATTAATACGTGAAGGAAAAACTTTGCACCTCTTTTTACGAAATTTAAGCGGACGGAGGAGCATAAAACTTGGTACATTTATAGTTTATATAGAGAAGGAGTGCAGAATGTTAATATCTTTTTAAAATAAGGCATAAAAAATATATTAAATTAATAAAAGAAATGTTACACAAACTACCACGTGTTTGAAATTCATGTTTATATAAAGTGACATATACGTTGTATGGCAACGCGTTGTTAACACGTCAACGGGAATTCTAGTTTTAATAACATATAAATTTAAAATGCTTCATTTAAATAAAAATGGAACCTCAATTAACATTGTTACGAACATGAATTCCGATCACGTCTGTAAAGAAATATGGCTCAATTTCATTAATCGTAATCAGATCTCTGAGTTACGTGAAAAATAGCCTTTTGGCTGGTTGCTATAACGGCTACCGCGATTTTATTGTACCATAAGCTTTTGTGATCGTTTACAGAAAATAGCTGCACAGCATAGCTTCTCATCGCTGCAGATCCGCATATAGCAGGGAAGCTGCAGAGGGAACCCAGTGTTAAGCAGACAATCCGTTTTCCCCACTTCCCATACCGAATTGAGGTATTGCGAGCCAGGAGCGGCGGAATCCTTCAATGCCGCGCTTTGTTCAGCTGATCATTTCACACCCAGGAAATTAAAAAAAATCATTTCCTGGAGTGTGGGAATCAAACCCACAATCTGTCTTTGTTTATTAAAGTCGCACAGTCGCGGCTTGTGCCTCTGCGCCATGACAGGCGTTATGGGATAGGTGGGCACATTCTGTATAATATTATTTAAGTATACTAGTATCTTTACATTTCTCATTTTCATCAATCTCGATAGGGATCATTATGGAAACTGATTTTTCAATTGAATATCAATTCCTAAAAAATCAATATCGTCTAGATTTTCATTATTTTTTTTGTTAATATTCCTTGAATGATTTAAGTATATTATTAAATAATAATAAAAGCTGTTCTTAAAATATATTAGTCAATAATATACATTTGCTTTCAAACGGTATTAATAAAATACTCATTTCTTCTTTTGCTTAATTTCTACTTATTTTAGTAAAACAGTGTCTAAAGTAAGACTGTCTGAAATATTAGTAAAACTGTCTATTTTAGATTTTTTATATGTTATAAAACTATAAGTAAAGTAAATTTTTATATTACCGCTATTTTACGAACTGGTGACATTTTTTTTAAAAAAGCCAGGTTTTCCCCTTTCCCACCCATCCTTTCCCCAAAATGGGGTGGTTCCGATAGCGGACTACTACATTATCCTCCCCTTCCATTTGTATCCTCTAGGTAGGCAAAGCATCTACAACATCTTTGGTGTTGTAGATGTTCATGGGCGAAGGTAACTTACCATCAGGTGGTCCTTCTGCTCGTTTGCCATCCGTTATCCATAAAAAAAATATATCAGGAGTAAGTACTGAGCAGTTCTCGATACAATCATATTATCATAGTAGTTACTATTATAATAGGCATTTCCTTAAAAAAAGCAAAGTAAATATTGGCCTAATTGCTCAGTCCCTTCAAACAGGTACGGACGCAACTTTACGAATATCTAAACAGGGTTATTACATAATCCGCAGATCTTATTATTTTTGGGTCGATGGGTAAGGAATCGTTTAATATATTTATTGCATATGCATATTTTGTATGTAAAATGTATGACAGTTTTAAATGTGTCTGTATATAAATAATATGATCACATACATGTTGCATTGTATTTAATTTATTTCTTGCAAAATTTTATTTTCAGTTCTAAACATTGTCTTTGTAGTGATAGAAGTCAACTTGTCTTTTTTTTTAACTTCACGGTAAGCAGAGGGGACCTGAGAATCTAATGTTGAGACACTCTGTTCCCCACTTTCCGCCGAATACAGGTATTGCGTGCTGAGTGGCGGAACTCAACGCCGCGCTTTGCCTTGTTACCAAACTCGGGAAATGAACAATTCCATTTCCTGGAGTGGGAATCGAACTCATAACCTGTTGCGTTTACAGTCGCACGCTTGTGCCTCTGCGCCACGACAGGCGTTATGCAACTTAAACATTTAAAATTCATCCGTCGAATACAATATTATATGAAGCCTATAAATAAATAGCAAAAACCGGAAAATTGAATACAGAACAAGTGTATGGAAAGCAATTTTCCATATTTTCATAAGTACATACATATATTGCGAGGCTTAATTTCCCCGCTGTTGAGTCACGTCCTCTCCTGCCCGTATACGTAACTAGAACGTCTATATTACGCTTGATGTCGGCCAATTTACATATGTGATACACGGTTTCAAATTGAACTCGAGCAAGTATACGAATACTTCTTATTATATTTGTTAAATTCCAAATATTGATCAATTAATATATCAGTTTATAGTTCTGGTATCACGTTTTTTTTTTTTTTTTTTTTTTATGGATACCGGATGGCAAACGAGCAGAAGGACCGCCTGATGGTAAGTGGTTACCTTCGCCCATGAACATCTACAACACAAGAGATGTACTAGATGCGTTGCCAACCTAGAGGATTGATTTTATATCATGTAGCAGGGTAGTCAGAAAGAATCCAGTGTTACGTCACTTTGCTCGCACTCGAGACATTGCGTATTGACTGGCTGAACTCAATTACGCGCTTTGTCTTCCCATAGCAGAGAATTAAAAATAATTTTAATATAGTCACTACTTTGAGTGAGAAACAAACTTACATCCTATCGCGCTTACTGCCAGATTCTGTCTTGGATTTTAGTTCGATGTTACGTTAAATGTACAATAGGCAGAAGGTTAATATTTATTTATTTATTCATTCATTCATTCATTTATTTATTTATAATTGCTATCTAATAAAATACCGAAATGACGAACCAGGTTGGTTTTTGTAATCGGAGAATTATTAATAATATATATAATACTTATAGACATTTTTTTTTTTCGTGTGAAAGTTATTTGGATGCGTTTTTCCACATATATAGTGATTCTATTAATTTTATAACATTCACTTAATCTATCTAGGTCACTCTATTCTATTTTATATATTTGTAATTATATAAACATGGAGAAGCTGAGTTGTGGGTTCGATTCCTACTCCAGAAATGAAATATTTTCATTTTCTGGGTTTGGTAACAAGGCAAAGCGCGGCATTGAGTTCCGCCACTCAGCACGCAATGCCTCAATCAAAAGTGGGGAATTGAATTGTTGAAGGAGAACGGAGTGTCTTAACACTAATTTCTCAGTTCCTCTGCCAACTCTGCTATATACGGGATACAGCGAGAAGTAAAAAAAAATATTTTCGTTTAAATATAGCATCCTATTTTTAAATATGAGTTTGCATAAAATAAAAAATGAAAGCATTTCAGAATATAGAACTGCTTGTATTGACAGACTAAAATGGGTCAACAAAGTTTGTTGCACTTAGAACCGATCGTGAAAGATGTTATGCATTTCGTAAAAGTATTACGCACACATTTTCGCGTAAACATTTTTAAATCAAATATAAACAAGTAGAGCGAAACTAAAATGTTTCTCTTTTATTCCTAGAATACATAACAAACGGGTCGATTTCCTAACTGACATGTCACGTTTCACTTATACCTATCACGCTCTCGGTTACGTCTGGCGCTAGACAACGACCAATTCGATTCGATTACCAGTACTACTGCTATAGTGTCATTGTTTATGTAATTCCTTTCAATTGGATATAATAAGAAAACACATGCTGTCTCTTTGTAGGATGAGGATATGTAGGTGAATATTAGGAGATGTTATTAAATGGTTTAGGCTTATGGGGGCGAATTTTATTGAGAGGCATCTTTATTTTTTATATTTTTGGTTTCTTTGTCTGGTTAAACGAATATAATAATTTACATATCAAATATGTGCCTCTATTTGGGCTTGAAATGACGAACGAGCAAAGTTTACCACACATTTAGATATTATATATACAAAAATCACAAAATTTTAACGTCACATACTAGAATTCTACTAGTTTTATCAATATTTTTACAATACAAGTACCTGTAACTCCTTAAAAAAACTCTGTGCGGCTTATTAGCTTTACAATTTGGCAAGGGCAAATAATGTTTTTTGTATGTATTCTACTATATTTCAAATTGCTAATAATTATAAATAAATTAAATATAGATACTATTTTTTTTTTTTTTTTATGGATATCGGATAGCAAACGAGCAGAAAGACCACCTGATGGTAAGTGGTCACCTTCGCCCATGGACATCTACAACACCAGAGATGTAGTAGATGCGTTGCCGACCTAGAGGATACAGATGGAAGAGGGGACAATGTAGTAGTCCGCTATCGGAACCACCACATTTTGGGGAAGGGTGGGTGGGAAAGGTTAACCTGGCATACATACCATCGAACCGGAACACATCATTAGATATTTTGCGGTTCGTCTTTGACATGACAGAGGTTGCGCGCCAGACGGAAGACGAACCTCCTACCACCTAACTACTGGGACACCCGCCTCTTAAGGGACGCTACCCAGCGGCGGACGTGAATTGTATTCTAACCCCGTCCCCTCACAGGGGACGGGGTTAGAATACAATTCCCGTAACTAACGTTTGATTTATATCAAATCCAATTATTTGGAACTGTCCAAAATCCCAATAATACTTAAACAGATTTTTACTTTACCTTAATCCTCTTAAAATTTGTAAATAATATGATGCTACGCAATTTATTTCTAATTTTAATGAAAATTTAACTAGATATAGCAAACAGTGACGGTAAGTTAACATGTCCAATACATCGTTCCTGTTAATTTCCGGCTGCATGACGTTCTAAATATTAAAATTATTTTCAAGATTGTTTAAATTTCAGATGTTTGTAATATTTTTAATGTATTTTCTTAGTTTTACGCTGTATCCCGCACATATCAGATCAGGTAGGGAGGGAACCTGATAACCTGATCCTAGTGTTGTTTATTTAATTCATTAAAAATTATATCCATAATTACACTATGTGACATTGTAACACTAACTGTATCTATTATTTTCTTTAACTTACTAGAGTTGCAATTACTTTTTTAGACTAATTTTAACACGTAAGTGAAATAAAATTCCTTATAATTCTTTTCCGAAATTCATCGTGTTTTTTATAATTATTTTTTAATTTGATATCCAGGAAGACTTTACTGTAGAGGTAAGCGAAAAGCACTAAAACGTGATTTTTCAGTGAAACAGGGTATTAGTGCTGCTTCGTATAAAAAAATATTATGAAACATAGTGAAAATCTGTATTTAACGTATGTTGTATGTAATTTGAGTTAAACAAAATGTTTGTAACATTTTTGCTTTGAGAAAGGAATTTATTGTGGTATAAATAGCATATGATGCTAATGCTTTGAAATTTTTTTATAAAAAAATATACACTTTTTTTTTTAACTTCACGCTGTATCCCGCATATAGCAGGGTAGGCAGAGGGAACCCAAGAACCTAGCGTTAAGACACTCCGTTCTTGTACAACGATGCCGTTCCCCACTTTCCGCCGGATTGAGGCATTGCGTGCTGAGTGGCGGAACTCAACGCCGCGCTTTGCCTTGTTACCAAACCCAGAAAATGAAAATACTAACATTTCCTGGAGTGTGAATCGTACCCGCAATATACTTATCTTTA
This sequence comes from Philaethria dido, assembly GCA_033558755.1. Classification (NCBI taxonomy): domain Eukaryota; kingdom Metazoa; phylum Arthropoda; class Insecta; order Lepidoptera; family Nymphalidae; genus Philaethria; species Philaethria dido. The sequence goes on from JAKGSA010000899.1 coordinate 43,464, forward strand.
TATATATGACAGATATTTTAATGCTTTTATCATAATAGCTTATCTATTAATATTTTCCAAAAAACGAAAAGTGAATAATTTAAAGTAAATTTCTTGGATGAAATTGTATATCATATCATAGATGATATGATATACAATTCCATCCAATAAATTCAATCGGAAAGCGTTGACAATATCCGACTGTGAACTCAATGATTGTGGGTTCAATCCTCACTCAGGGGAATGGTTAGGTATAATTAAATTATTTTTATTACCCTATCATAAGAAAAAGAATGTTGTATGAAATGAAGTATTTTTATTTTCTGGGTTTGGTAACAAGGCAAAGCGCGGCGTTGAGTTCCGCCACTCAACACACAATGCCTCAATCTGGCGGAAAGTGGGGAACGGATCAATGGAAAGAGAACAGAGTGTCTTAACACTAGGTTCTGAGGTTCCCTCTGCCTACCCTGCTATATGCGGAATAGAGCGTGAAGTTAAAAAAACTAATTTTAAACTCAGACTCTTTTGCATGTCATCGCTTAAATCTTTAGGTAAGATAAAATATATTTTCAGTTTTCGTGTTAAAATGGCAGTGGGTCGGCTAAGCCAGTCTAAGCCAGAATGACATGTAACCTCGTACTTGGGCAGACTGTGTGATTTTGATAAAAAGATTTGCCTTATTTCAAATCGTCCGTTTCTATTATTCTTGACTAGATTTCTTTACATCTTTTACTTTTTTGTCCTTTTATAATTAAAGATAAGAATATAATATGATAAAAAAAAATAACCAACAGAATTATTTTTTTATTCGTATTCGTATTTAATACTAGTATTTATTAAATTTATGAAATTATTATGAAAAATTATTTCTCTGTCATGTCATGTTCATATTTTTTTCTTTTTCTGCTTCAACTGTATGCCACATACAGCAACGCAGAGGGAGTGTTAAGACACTCTGTTCTCTTTTAATATGTCCGTTCCCCACTTTCCGTCGAATTGAGGCATTACGTGCTGAGTGGCGGAACTCAACGCCGCACTTTGACTTGTTATCAGAGCGAGGAATTGAAAATATTAAATATTGTTGAAAATTTTCATTTCCTGGAGAGGGAATCGTACCCTCAACCTGTCGAGTTTACAGTCGCTTGTGTCTCTACGCCACGACTCAACTTACTGTTGTTACAGTGGCTATTATAAGAGTATATCTACCATTAAGTTCTATTATTTTTTTGATTTTTTTCCAAGAAATTCGAACTTGATAAATTATAGATATTAAAATAATATTATATTCTTACACAAAGTACAAGTTGTATGCTGTAAAAAGAGTTTTTGAGTGTTTTTTCCCTAAACCCATGGCAGAGGAATAAGTAATTTATAAAAGAAAGTAGTTTAATATTTAATAATATAATATTAGAAAAGGCGAAACCGTTGTGGCGCAGTGAGACAGCGTCTGATTGTAAACAGACATATGTGGGTTTAATTCCCACTCGGAAGAATAATTATATTCAAATAACTTACTTTACTCCGCTCTGGTAAAACAAGACGTAAGTTCCTCCACCTCAAAAGCAATATCTCGAATTCAACCGAAAGTTAAGAACGGAGGTTGTAGTGACTAAGTTCTCTCTGACTACCCTACCTAAGAAGCATAAAAATACATACAAAGTATAAAAATACTTTGTTAAATATAACATATTCAATATTTTATAACTTTTATGATAATGTTTTCATAACATACAGCGTACTACATATTTATTCAGAACAAGTTCTTAAACTTACTATTCACTAGTTTTTACTAGTCACGTACAATGGAAATGAGATGTCATAGCAACTTTTGTCACAAAAATATACAGAATACTAATGAAAATGTACTCGTAGTAGTATATTAAAGTATGAACGATTATTTCGTTCATACTTTCTATCTTTATATAAATCCTGAAGCAAAAAACCTGAAGCAAAATCTTTGGAACCCTTTTTACGAAAATAACAGGGACGGAGGAGTATAAAACTTGGCACATTTATGGTTTATATAAAGAAGGAGTGCAGAAGGCTAACATTTTTTTAAAATGATGAATAAAAAGTATATTAAATTAACAAAATAAATGTTCCACACACTACCATGGTTTGACATACTAAAAATGCTAAATATGCTAATGCTAAAGACAAAGCGTTGTTAACGCGTCAACGGGGCACTAGTCATTATAAAATGGTGAATATAATGTAGTGGGAACTAAATCAAAGCTTACAGTTCTCGGTAGAAGCTCTCACATCCATTTAACGCCTGAGGTCCAAGTCTGGTAGTAATTTTACACTAATTACAGACCAATTTAGCTTGCCATTAAGTACATTTCTACTCTAGTTAAAATGAAATTTATCCTGACATTTATATTTCTATATCCAAAGTAATATATGAACTTTATTTAATTTTAACTCACTTCGTAAAAAGAAGATATTTTCAATTCTAATGTATTTTTTTATACATTTACCGCAAAATTTTTTACTGAGTGAACCAATTTTGATGATTCTTTTTTATATGATAGCTAGTGTTTTTTATGTGATGGTTTTAAGATATTAGCAGTAATATAGTTTTAGTGCATTTTCTCTGAGGTAATTTTTCTTTTATTGTTATTTTTTTTTAATATTTGTCAATTTTTCCTGACAGTTGTTCAACTAATGTTATTTGAAATCAATTAATTAAACGTTTTAGGAAAAACGATAAAGATACACTTTATAGGTAGATATATAGAACAATTAAGGTTAAAATAAAAAATACTTACGCTATAATTTGTTTATTTAAAAATACATAGTGAAGTAATACATTTTTGAACTCTACAGCCACGACGTTGTGTAACAAGTGACTTGTCCTAAATTGTGTTGTACAATAGCTTTCTCTTTAGAAAATCCCCACAATATTCTAGTCCTCTTATTTGCAAACAACCAGAACAATATGGAAAATGCACAGTGGTACACTGTTATAATATTAAAAAATATAAAAAATAGGGGCGTACACCTGCTATTGTTGTCTCTATTAAATATTACATATATAAATTTATAGGTGTCCAATATGGCCTGTTGAAAGCTAAATGTGAAAATAAGAATTACCATAACAAGAATTATTCTAGGATTATTTTCAATTTTACTCTTGTTTGTACACAAAATACTTTTTAAGACTGAAATTAGTAAAACGCCGTTAGTAATTAAAATTGGCCATTTTAGGAATAATAGGTATACGAGAAAACATTTAAGATCATTTTTATTTAGTACGGTGTAACTGATACAAAATAGGACCGATAAAACACCAGGGATAAGCCAAGCGCATAAAGACACTTTTCGTAAGCTCGGAGTGACAACGAACACTCTCACAAAGCTGTCGTACATTTGTTTGCTAAACACAAACATCCAGGTCACAAGAGCCATTTCGGAATATCCCATCGGTATTACGTCTAAGAAAATCGGCGTGAAATATCTGGTGTTATTAAAGAACACGTGGGCTACGTCGTAGAAGTACCCAACTCCGGAGTAGAAGAATCTTGCTATCATAAACTGTATAAGAACTTGGTTTTTGTAGCTTTGTCGCCATTCTGTGAAGAGTACAGCTGTCAAAAGCAGGAGTACCAATGCGGAAACTGACAGGACCATTCCAATAGTGCTGAAAGTGAAGGTTAACAGAGGTAAAAAGGTAGAATTACCTTTCGGAGTTAACATCATAAGCTCCATTTTTCTGTTGCATAAAATTCTTCAAAATAACGTTTCCTCAAATCAAAGTTTCTTCTCTTATTAATTCGCTAAAGCTTGATATAGTGCATATAATTGATATTTTATCACTTCTAAACGAAAGGAATCCAAACTTCTCCATTGTTACACTGATGACTAATATTTTATTTTCATCGTATCATATTGTAGTAATTGAAAGAGTACACACGACACTCTCCCTAAAACCCTTTGTTATAATAGGCTATAACATAGCTGTAAACAAGTGATAAAACTTATCTATAGGAGATTAGAGCGTCCTTCAAAAAATTAATAAAACAAATCTCAGGGAATATTATTATCGTGTTAACAGCTATTGAAACATGAAATATAAGCAAAATAGTGAATTTTGTTTCTATTTGCTTAGTTTTATTTATTTACAGCTTCATGCTGTTTCCGTACAGTAGGGAGGTGGAGAGAACCTAGTATTACGACAATTCTTTCTCACGCCACTCAGCACGCAATGCCTCAATTGGGCGGAAAGTGGGGAACGGAGTGTCTTAACACTAGGTTCCCTCTGCCTACCCTGCTATATGCGGGATACAACGTGAAGCTATGTATGTATGCTTGTCTTTCTGCACTTTGCGTTCAAAATGAGACACTGCGTATTGAGTAGCTGAATTAAACTTACTTTTTCTTACCAGTCTTAAAACGTATTAATATGTATGTACTCGTAAGCATACCCCGATTGGGAATCGAACCCAAAGGAGTGATTAGAGTCAGACGCTATCCCAATACGCCACAACGACCTCGATTTATTTATTTGCAAATGGTAAATATTATATATCTATTGAAATTAAACACAATCTAAGAAACACAGAGAATATATTTCAGATATAACATCACGACAGGTCCAAAATAAAACTCACACAAGTGAGAAATAGGAAACCACGAATATATAAAACTCTATACAAATAGTCAACAAGGTGTGTCAAATTTTATACAATACAGCATTTGTGTAAACATGACTTTATGTTAAAGACAATTTTTAAATTTTAATACACAGATTGTCAAATTGTAACTTAATCGAATGTAATCGAATAATTATTTCTTTATAATTATTCGGTTAAATTCGATTTGATAAATTCTTTGATTGATTCGATAAATATGAAATTTTAATATTGCGAAAATCGATATTAAAATCTATAAATTGTCTATATATTTATAATTATTTATGGATAAAGCGTTTGAAACATATAGGACAGAAGACAGAATAATTAAACTTAAATAGCTTATACAACTACAAGTAAGTGCATCTACTTACGAAATATTATTGCATTTTCTAAATTACATAACATCTAATAATTAAGTTTTAACCACCGTTCCTACTAATATTAAAACAGATTACATGAAAGGAAATACTCATACTGTTTTAGTAAAACTTTGTAAAAAAAATCTTTAGGTTTGCGAATTCATGAGTTATATTTATGAAAATAATTTATTTTTTTAGCGTTTTTTAAATAATAAATTAGTGACAAAAAAATTAACATCTTATTTAATTGGTTGTCCTTTTTAAAAAATGTAATTTTCACACACGATTTAGAATTACTTCTGAAAAGAAAACAAACTCAAAAGTACATGCGTTGCGTTTTATTTAAAGAATTGAAATTCAATACCTAAACCGAAACATATCATAAATGTCGGATTTTATCGTTGCAAATATCAATAAGTGCATCCGATAATATATCAACGTCAGAATTTTATGGCCCTTACTGTAGAGGAGAATATATCAAACTTTACAACTGCAACGAGTTTTAGATGTCAGAGGACTGTAGTTAACATAGTTTTGAAATTAATATTGTTAGAGTTTTACAATTAAGACTAGGTGGTAACTAGATTTAATATTATAGAACACTAAAGTTATTATATGGGTAACATTAATTATGTACTTACATAGAAGTCTTTATAAGGGATCACAGTTTGGAAAACTAGTTCGACATAACCTTAGAACGAAGAGTATGTAGAAATGAAGGCATGAGATATCTTGACAAAAATATTATACTTAACTACAACGGAATATTCTGCGGATTTTATTTTTTTTCTGCGGATTACGGATTTTACTGCGAATGTCCATTTATACTTCTAAGCATTTCTAGAAACTCTAACTTCTGAGGTCATTATGATCAGGGAAAATACGTTTAAAGTTCACATCTAATAACTATTAGATATATACGTCTAAAACAGTTTAAAAATAATACAAATAAAAGTCTATTAAAATAAATTAACCTGTTCAAAATGCACCTTTTAAAAGAAATACATAATTTTAATTAATCAATTCATTTAACTTAAATTACAATCTAAATAAAGCGTAAAAATTCGTATTTTTTCAAAACACACATGACAAAATTCTAAAAGATTTAATATGCCACTATAACGAACGCTATTTATGCAGTTTCTCCTATATTCAATAAGTAACACGAACATGTAGCTCACTATTTATAGATCTAATGACCAGTTTCTTTAACCAAACATATAATTTAAAACTTTATCATATAAGATATAGTCAAAAATAGAAGTAAAGGTGGAATAAATATGTATAAACTTTGAATTTAATAATAAGAATAAAACAAAGTCATGTTACATTTATAAATATATAATAAATGAAAACTTTCAATAAATTAACGCCTGTCGTGGCGCAGCGGCACAAGCGTGCGACTGTCAACACGACAGGTTGTGGGTTCGATTCCCACTCCAGGAAATGTTAGTATTTTCATTTCCTGGGTTTGGTAACAAGGTAAAGCGCGGCGTTGAGTTCCGTCACTTAACACGCAATGCCTCAATTTGGCGGAAAGTGGGGAACGGAATTGTTGTAAGAGAACGGAGTGTCTTAACACTAGGTTCTCAAGTTCCCTCTGCCTACCCTGCTATATGTGGGATACAGCGTGAAGTTAAAAAAAAAACTTTGAATAGTTGTAAACTATACTTGAAAGAAAATTAGTAACAATTAAATTAAGTTAGAAACTGGTCTGAAAACTAAGCTATTTCTACAAGATCACATTGCATAGAGGCTGGAAGTCTAGTATTACTTAGATAAACTAGCTTAATGAAATTACTTAAACAACGTAAAGGCAAAACATATTTTAAACAATGTTATTTTTAATTAAAAATAATTACTTTAGTTCTACTATTTTATGATTTAAGGATGCAATATAAATATTAAAATGATTTTTAATAACATAAAAAAATATCAATCTCAAATGAAATAAAGGAAGTAAATTTACCAACAAATTACTTTAATAATGGGTTTCTACCTACAAAATAAGCTTACAGTGTAACAAGCTATCGGAATATAAACATAATAGCCGTTAAAATTAGTTTACTCGAGTCAAACTTTCCTATTCACAACATTCAATTTGTAATAATAAACAAAAGTTGGGAGCCAGTGGAAGCAAATAATTGTGCAAATGATTATTTGAATTGCAAATTATTAATGGCTTTTAGGTTTTTTGTTTACCAACAACAGCGCTTAGGCTTGTCATTTGAATCGTATTAAGTGTGCATTCGATTCCCGGTCGTTACAAACTAGGCGTTCTTAAGCTCAACTTAGGCTAGAGGAAGTATAAATAAATAGAGACCAGCTCTTTAAGTGATTTAAATTAACAGGGTAAATGAACAGTTACGCTAGTCGATACAATCTAATTACTCCACCATGTGTTCTGAAAAAAAATATTAAACATATTATTTAAAATAATTTGAAATAATAGTCGAATAATAATCATTGCAAATATATTAACTTTCTTTATGAAATTTCATAGTTGCAAGATCGGAAAATTTGTTCGAATTTAAGTATATATTATTATTATTAACGCCTGTAAAGCGACAGGTTCTGGGTTCGATTCCCACTCCAGGTAATGAAGTATTTTCATTTTCTGGATTTGTTAACAAGGCAAAGCGCGGCGTTGAGTTCCGCCTCTCAACACGCAATGCCTCAATCTGGCGGAAAGTGGGGAACGGATTTGTTGAAAGAGAACGGAGTGTCTTAACACTAGGTTCTCAGGTTCCCTCTGCCTACCCTGCTATATGCGAGATACAGCGTGAAGTTAAAAAAAATATTATTATTATTTTCAGCCTTACGCTTTCTCCCACATATCGTTGTAGTCAGAGAGAATCTAGAGTCATTTCCTTCTCTACTTTCCATCTGAATTCAAAATACTCCGTGTCAAGTGGGGGAAATCTACACCGCTTTTAGATAAACGTATAATTATTTAATTGCATTAATTTCAAAAATTCAAACACGCCGCAGTAATAAAAATTGTTTTTAAAACTATTCTCGCTAAAAGCTGAAATGGAGACAGATTATTATTTTCATTTCTTTCTGTGTTGACGTTTCCACAAACTTTGAAGGAGATTTCAAAGCATCAATGTTTTTTTATGACTTTAGTTGAGTTTTAAGCGGAAGAAGTTTGTTTCTTCTTGCCTGTTCAAGCTAGCACCTAAGCAGCGTATTTTTCCAGTAATTTTAATATAAATTAACATTTTATATGGTCTGTTTTATCTTCATATATTTCTTTCAATAGGCGAAAATACCCTAGTGACTTTTAACTCCGATATTAATTTTTGTCCTCAAAGAACGTTAGGTCATTTTCATATATAATATATCTGTTAAATACATAAATATTGTATACTAACCTTGTTCTTCGACTGGAGTGTGATCTTCATCTGATGAATCCACCTTCTCGATCAGAGAACTTTGCTTGGAAAGTGACTGAAACAACGGAAATACTTAAATTTGATTTTATTAAAAAGAGGTTATATGTTAAAAAGACATATAGACTATATATCATAAATTCCGGAAAAGCACTTTATGTTCTAAAGTGTTAATCACACACTTAAGAAACGAAATATATATTTTGAAAACGTATAAAAATTTGAACACAGCGGGAATCAAACCCGCGTCTCTTGGAAACGGTCCAAGCACTCTGATATAAGTCACTAAGCCATGCGTTCTATATCCAGCTGCGTCGAAGTTCTTATAAGCTTGTTACAACTTTTTTTTATTGTTAGCATAGCGTCAGTTAATTTTTATACGTTTCCTAAATATTTTTTTCATTGCCTAAGAGTGGGATTAACACTTTAAAACTTGAAAAATATTTAATAAACAACACTCTTTTGGCAAACGATTGTTCTTCGAAAAATTTTTGGGTAGCAGAAATGTGTAAAATCTCTCTACAGTCACAAAAACTTAAAATTGCCAATTTTATGTTTTCTTTAATGACAGTTAATGAGTAGTTTTACACAAAGAAACTTATTATAAACATATGAAATTTAATTTGTCCAATAATAACATATATAAAAATTAAATTAATTTGAAAAACATTTGGCATAAAATCATGAACACATGGATATGACTCAATATTGCATTTCAGTTACAAATTCAGTTCAATATCAGATATCTGCGGATGACAATGAAATCAGCAATGTTCGGTTTCATAACCGGTCTACGTTATATTAACTTATGGTCAATATTTTGTAGGTAGAATTGTGGCATAGACACATGTATTAAAATCCCGCAAGTATGTGTGCTTGATAAATTTTATATAAGATTTAATAATAAAGAACGCCTGTCGTGGCGCAGAGGCACAAGCGTGCGACTGTAAACGCGACAGGTTGTGGGTTCGATTCCCACTCCAGGAAATGTAAAATTTAGTATTTTCATTTCTTGGGTTTGGTAACAAGGCAAAGCGCGGCGTTGATTTCCGCCACTCAACACGCAATGCCTCAATTTGGCGGAAATTGGGGAACTCAATTGTTAAAAGAGAATGGAGTATCTTAACACTAGGTTCTCTGGTTCTCTCTGCCTACCCTGCTATATGCGGGTTACCGCGTGAAGTTAAAAAAAAATAATAAAGATAAAAATTAAAAAAAAGTAAAAAAAACTATTATTTAACAGTATAAAAAGAAGTAGTTTTTAGTCACTTTGTTCCCCGCTTTTCGTCTAAATTCCTGACGTTGATTGGCGGAACTTCATGCCATAAAATAATTTAGCTAGTGGGTATCGAACCTATAAACATCGTGAAAGTTATCATTTTATATTAAACATCAAACACCCATATAGAAGACTAAAGATTTTCTTATATATAATAATTGAGAGATTTCATAGAAAGCTTTATTTACAATATACATTCAAAAAGTTTTTGTAGCAAATGAAAGACAAGCAAAAGTGTGAATACTCGACGTAGATATTATTAAAATGGCTTACCTTATTGGATCGTCGTCGGGGCGGTGATATTTTATTCCATAGAGCTTCCAGCTGATCGAAGTGTTGCGATTGCGCTATCGCGGCTTGCTCAGGTCCGAGGCTTACCTGGGTATTGATAATACTCGGTAATTGCTTACTGCATTTATATTGATTTTTGTTACAAAATGCATTGAAGAATACGAGTATTTATATTAAATATTATTTTACTTATATGTAACTGAGTTTTAATTTTATATAATAGAGTTGTTGAGGTAATGCAAATCTAAATTAGATAAAAAATAAAAGACAATAAATTTTTTTTCGGGAAGCTTTTTTTTAACTTGGCGGCTATTTCCAGATTAAAAGACAAAGTACGTGATCGGCTTCGTATAAGAGATATTTTGTCTTGATTAGTTGAACAAAACGCTGCACTATGTAGAACCAGAACGGGGATATGGAAATAATTTAAATATAATCCCCCGAGTGGGTATCGAACCCACGACCAAATGCATTTTTACAGCCAAACGTTGTCTTACTGTGCCATGGCGGCCTCGGTAAAAACTAGTTATTAGTTAACTATTTAATTATATTGTGTAAAAGAAAATAATTAAAAAAAGATTGTTTCACTAAGATAAGTGATTTAAAAAAAATGATATTTAATTTAAAATTTTGGTTAACCAAATGGTACCTCTTAAAATAGTGTGTGGTCACTATCGCTTTCCAGTCCGCTTACCAATTAGCGATGCTAACCATACTATTTCTATTACCGCTTTCAACGTTAGAGAATCGCCTAGCTTTTATTACGCTTCGGTAAGTTTCGCCTATTATAAAATAGGTTTGTATCGAAATTACCTTCGATCCTTATTTTCCAAGTGAGTACATTTCAGAATCGTAATTCAAAGGTAAAGATTGACGCACGTACAAAACAGATGTGCTGCTATATTGTAATATTTTATTGAAATAAAAAAGGTAATTGGTTATAATTTGCTTCAGGCGATAATCAAGAAGAATATATAAATTTAACAAAATACTTACGAGTTCTATTTTAAATACAAACAAATGGGTGATATTGTTACAATAATGTATTTCTTTTTTTCTTTACTTCTAATGTATTTTTAATGTGCTTTTTTAAAAAAATATTGGCATTTCGTACTTCTCCGTCTATCTTATTTCGTCGATAATTTTTAATAAGTAAATATACTGATTTACACATATACTTAACTAATTTATACGTACGTATATAGATATATTAGGAAAGTAATATTTTTATATAATTTGTGTAATATCTCACCTGTGATCCCAAATCTTTATTTTTCGCTTCTTGTATTTTCGATATTTCTTCCATCGACGCTGACACAGAAAATCTATAAAAATGTTTTTTTATTACAATAACATATTTGTATTTAATTGTTGTGTTTGCTTTATAACAATTTGTATAATACTGTTGTTGGTATATTAAATTAGGAGGAAAAATACCAAGAGAATTGTAATTTCTTAGAGTCCATGAATTGTTAATAAATATCATTGTTTTACGAAACATATAAATTAGCAATAAAATATTACATACATATGTTTGTTTTAGTATAACTTTGTTTATTGTTTAAATATGTGTCCCCACTTTGACTTAACTTAATGTATTTTATTACTAATAACTACTGTTCATCTTTTTACTATTCATGTAATACAGAATACTGGATAGCGAGATGTAATGCCACATCTCCTCATAAGCCATGTATATAGTAATTACCGTCTCTTCAAGCGCTCATCAACTTGTGCCATCATAGCAGCGGAAGTCAAATGACCGTATTTCTTCTGCCACGTGTACGTGTCTAAAGATACTTCCTTCTTGAGCAATCGTTTCATTGGCCTCTTTGGTGCTAACGGTCGTAATTCTATACAAATAAAATAAGTTTGAAAATAAAATAGTAAATAAAACTTTGTGTGATAAAGTAAACGTGCTTATAAATAATCATATGAATACAAAAACGTAAATATATCCCTACGAAAGAGTTAGGGTGCGTTTCTATTACGAAAATTGAGGGGAACGTAATCATATTGCATTGTAGAAAAAACTATTGTGGTTTTATTCGAAGTAATTTTCCACGAACATTTATATACTACATACTTTAACTATATCATTAATTGCAAATATATTTTTTTATAACCTGCATTACTTTTTTTTTTAACTTCACTGTATCCCGCATATAGCAGGGTAGGCAGAGGGAACCTGAGAACCTAGTGTTAAGACACTCCATTCTCTTTCAACAATTCTGTTCCCCACTTTCCGCCGAATTGAGGCATTGCGTGTTGAGTGGCGGAACTCAACACCGCGCTTTATGACAGATTTATTTTATTTTTGTTAGGACATTGGATATTTTACGTGTGTACTTTGTACAAAAGTGAGTTGTCAATCACATGATAATACGTTCTTACAAAAACTATTCTTTACAATGGGAAGTTACGTAATGTAGGAATAGCATTTACTTTAACAATGCGAAGTTACATGATATTTTTTCCTTCGTCCTCAATTTTTTTGTACCTAGAAGAGGGTACAGATTTACCCTGAAGTATTAATATAGCGATAATGAATAAAATTATAATAAGCACAATATCTTCTTCTTCTTCTTTTAGTGCCTCTCCAACTAGTGAAGGTGGGCAGTCAGCTTCGCATATTCAGTCCTATTCCTGACTGCATGGAATAGCTCTACAGCGCTTTTGATTTAGCACAATATACTATTCTTAATTCATATATACAACGATTTATATGATAACAGGTACTAAAATACATTTTAGTTTCTGTAAAAGTGATCTTACCATCCACGTCTTTAGTAGGCGCTGCATACGTCGGTATCTTGACGTAGGTAGCCGGCGTATTGTGTAAGCAGATAATCGGCAAGCAACCTGTTGAATAAAGCTTCTATTGTATATTAAACTATTCATATATCTAGAAATACATTTTAAATGTATTGTTATTTGTATAATACAAGATGCCTGGAACGTGAAATTTTATATTCACTTTTGTGAAGGAATTTTGCGAAATTCTATCTTAGTTCTTCTCTAAACTCCCCAAGAAAGTTATATGCCAGTTGTATTGTCTGTACGTCATACAGTGAGAGTTATATATATTGATATAAGTATATAGTTTGTCATTTTAAAATTTTAAATGTCCAATGCTGTGTAGACATTATTCCAGTTTCAGTCATTTTACATGTTTTATTACATGACTTATTTTCCGGCACAGTTCAATGAGATGTTGGAATTTGTATTCACGGAAAAATGGATGCTGGTATAAATAGTAATGTTTTTATTTAAACAGGTATTTCATTAAAATGTTAATTGTATTTAAATATATGTAAAATCGTTCAAACATTTACAAATATGAAATTATTCCGTGACAATAAGCTATTCATGTGTGGTATATTAAAAATTTTACACTCATCAAGAAGCAGTAAGTGTTACTAAAATTTCGCCCATCACATTACAGTAGGCTTTGACGGTAGGGTTATATGTACTAGCTGTTACCCGCAGCTTCGCTCACGTGGTCAAAGTGAACTAAGAACAAGATCATCTTATATGAAACATAAATTTAATGCGTTGATATACGCATACTTATGTAATTCCCATGGAAATAAAACCCTTTACCATGAAAAAAGTTGCTTAAGTCACTTTCCAATCGCCCAAATATTTTCACTTAAAAAACAACATAAAATAACATCTCTAAAAGTTTTTTAAAGTTAGTTATTATAAAATATATTTATTTATGTTCCACAAGGCACAAAAAAATTATGCCACTCTAGCGTAAAATTTAACTCATTAAAAACCATTCATAGCATACGCATTATACGAGTACTTCCCATTGAAACTGCAAAATTATAGTCATCAGAATTTATGTAAAAGAGTACTCTATTCAACACTGAAAGGATCTTCATTTTTTACTCCCGCAAAATAGTGGACAGATCGTGTCGTTGAATAGTAATGAAAATGCATTCATCGAAATTGAGTTGAATTTAACTGAATATTTTGTTAAAAAGTTTTGAAACACAAATACATTAAAATTATAATATTATTTAAAAATTGACTGACAAAAAAATGGAACAAATAACGCGTGGCGCAGAGGCAGCGTGCGACTGTAAACCCGACAGGTAGTGGGTTCGATTCCCACTCCAGGACATCTAAATGTTTAATATTTTCATTTCCTGGGTTTGGTAACAAGGCAAAGCGCGCCCCATTTTGGCGGAAAATGCAGGGGCAGTGAATTGCTAGTTTATTGTACACTTCGAAATTACATTCAAAGTTAAGAGCCATTAGCACAGTTTTTTACATTTTTTCTTATAAAAAGCGCACTTTAAAAAGCTTGTAATATTTGGTAATAAAGAATTTGTTATACTCCTGACTTTCTCATTCCATAAATTTGTTAGAAAACATACCTCTATCCAATAAATGTATGACGATTCGGGAACAATCGCTGGTTATTTGGAAGCCCAGTAAGGGAACGTGAAGCGCTAAGGAAGTCAGTGCCAGGCCTCGCTTCGTTTCCCATATTATAAGTGTCTTGTCTTCCGCTCCTGGGTAAAAAAATGGAAAAAACCATATATCATATACATTTATATTTATTTATGTAATTTTTAATCTACATTTTAAGTTCTAAAAGAGAAACATTTAAAAGAAAGTTAACGGGACACTTAATTCAAGTCAACAATTTCGTGATTTACGTTGCGTGGTTAGAAGCAAAAAATCAATATATTAATTTCATTAATTTTTTGTCTGAAAGATTCTTGATGTTCTAATAGAATGAACGAATAGCTCGCTTCCAGAAGACAAAAATTCAGTTAATAGCGACTGTGTTATCCCAAAGTATAATGCCATAGTACATAATACTATGAAAATAGCTAAAGTAAAGAGGACGGAGCGGCTCATTATTCTGTGGCGTATATATCAGATCATACGACCTAAAATGTGATGTTTTATGTAACTAATAGCACTTTGTTTTTCCTTCTTCTATCTATTGATATATAATATTGTATTTTCTTTTCGAGAAATACCTATATAATATATACGACGATATGATTTTGTTAGTTGGCACTACGGATACTCGGTCCGTACATTTTATTATATTTTCAATATAATTTATTTTTTTCGACATTACTTAGAACTTGATTTAAGCATTATTGCTGTGTTACTATTTATATTTACAGATATATCTATATAAACGCATTGAGGCTTTACTAATCGATCTGTACAAGCTATCAAATCAAAAAGAAAACAATATAAATAGATATTGAAAACCAAACATACATATATAAAATCATAGAAATCATTAAAAAAATTAACTCAAAACTAAATCGATTAATAAATCATGCTTGAGAGCTTTAATTAATTGAATAATGACAACATTGTCAATGTAATAATTAAACCAAATATTTTACATACTGAAATATTTCCATAAAGCTTCTCTTATAACCTAGATCATTTAAAGTAACTTAAGTACTATTTAACAATAAAACGTACCAGATACAGCAATCGATCCATCTCCAGTGACCTTTACACAAGTGACTTTGCCCAAGTGGCCGGATAGCAAGTGAACATCAGAGCCAGTATTTATGTCCCATACGATCAAATTGTAATCCCATGATCCCGATACAACTTGAGTTTTGTTTGTTATTGACACAGCTACGCATGTTACTATGTCGGAGTGGCCCACTAGAACCTACAGTGAAATAATGAATTGATATTATATTATATTTTTTGTTTTTTTTTTGCTTCACGCTGTATCCCGCATATAACAGGGTAGGCAGAGGGAACCTGAGAAGTTAAGACACTCCGTTCTCTTTCAAGAATTCCGTTCCCCACTTTCCGTCGGTTTGAGGCTTTAGCGTGCTGAGTGGCGGAACTCAACGCTGCGCTTCGCCTTGTTACCGGACTCAGAAAATGAAAATGCTAAATATTATTTAGAATTTTCATTTTCTGGAGTGGGAATCAAATCCACATCCTGTCGCGTTTACAGTCGCACGCTTGTGCCTTCGCTCCACGACAAGAAAGGACTTTAATTGTATATTAGTATAAATGGTAATTTATTGATATTATTGATATGGTTTTATTAAGCTTCCCGCTCCACAGGGAATCTAGTGTCAAAATTCTCCGTTCTCCACTTCTTGCATATATTTGAAGCATGTATGAGTGGTGGAACTCAATGCCTTGTTTTACCAGAGAGGGGAAACGACAATAATTTGAATATAATATCCCGAGTGGGAATCGAACCCACAACCAATCGCAATTACAGTCGGACACTGTCTTACTGCGCCACGATGGTACTTTATAAGTAAACATAATAAATCATATATCATGGAGTAGAATGGCACTTCCATAATGAATGTGAGTTCGAAATTTTAACTGTGAATTTTCGCGATTTGCTTGAAATTTGTTGATGTGTTTGATAGATAATCATTGTACTATACGTGTAAAGAACAGTATTGGTAAAAGAAAAGAAAGACGTTATTTATATAATAAATTAACGAATACGATATATCGGTACAAGGCGTGAATAAATGTTTAATTTTAAGTTTTATCTGTAAACTCAGTGTTTATGCTATTTAAATACGTTTTACCTGAAAGTGTTCCATTTGAATTTTTTAATATACTAATTTATTCACCCTAAAAATAAAGTAATTCTGATGGCTAGTGATATTTTAAAAAATGTATATGCAACTCGACTTATAAACATATTCACGTCAGGTTCAGATATATTTCTCGAGTGTGATTCGAAGCTACAGGCATCGTTCAGCCAAACCAATGTCCGTATTGCGCCATAGTGGCAACACTATTTAATTTGAATTTTATTTAATATTAAAAAAAAACTACTACTTTATCCCTTGCACAATATAATAATTAAAATAAATGACGATGGCACAACAATATTACTAAACAAACAAAACACAATCTATTTCAATAACGTAAAGGTATATCTTTACTACCACTAAAGCCATACGGATAGCGCTAATATTTTACGACGTCGTGAAGTAAATAGGATTAGATAGATACTCTGTTTAAGTAGAACGTGAAATATGAACGAATATATTAAAAGTTAAATGAATCATTATAATATAATGAAAAAAACAAACGCCTGTCGTGGCGCAAAGGCACAAGCGTGCGACTGTAAACACGACAGGTTGTGGGTTCGATTCCCACTACAGGAAATGTAAAATTTAGTATTTTCATTTCTTGGGTTTGGTAACAAGCCAAAGCGCGGCGTTGAGTTCTGCTACTCAACACGCAATGCCTCAATTCGGCGGAAAGTGGGGAATGGAATTGTTGAAAGAGAATGGAGTGTCTTAACACTAGGTTCTCTGGTTCCCTCTGCCTACCCTGCTATATGAGGGTTACAGCGTGAAGAAAAAAAAAATATTTATATAATTGTTATTTTCCCTCGCTGATAAGACGAGAGACTTGGGTCTTGACTTTCCGAGGCTTTGGTTGGTGGAAAATAAAAGAACTTTTTACGTGAAGCAAAGAGGAAATACTAAAATAAATAATATTAATTCATTTTATAAAATTAAGGCCATCAAATTTTTGTCAAATAAGACGTGGTTTCAGTAAGCCGCAATGGTATGAAATAAACGTATTTT
Source organism: Philaethria dido (assembly GCA_033558755.1). Taxonomy (NCBI): domain Eukaryota; kingdom Metazoa; phylum Arthropoda; class Insecta; order Lepidoptera; family Nymphalidae; genus Philaethria; species Philaethria dido. Next base: position 60,987 of record JAKGSA010000899.1, read on the forward strand.
TATATAATTTTCTAATACCAAGAAAAAACTCTAAGAAAAATATAATACATTAAATTGCCAATTTTATTATATACATAATCATTCAATTACTAAATACTCATCGTTTAAACAATTTAAGCAAATATTTACCTGAGATAATTTTCCACCGTGCAACTGCCAAACTTTAAGTGACATGTCCATGGAACCGGTAACAACGTGCTGTGAGTCCGCCGTCAGAGCGAAGCACGTGACCCGTTCCGCATGAGATACTGAACGTTTCTCGTCGCCACTGTCCCCTTCAGCTAATGCCCAAATACGCACCGAGTTATCTCCATCGGATAGTACCTGGGAATATTTACTTAGTGTTAGTTATTAAGGTTGTTGTGGCATAGTGAGACTGTAAATGTGATTGTTTACGGGTTCAATCCTCTCTTGGGGATTCTTGCGAGTGATTTTTATGATCATTTGATCATATTAAAATTATTTCTTTTTTCTCAATCTGTTAAGACAAAGCATGTCACAAGTGTTATCTAGTGACTTGACATCCACTGGCGCATGAGACTAGATGCAAAGTGTATATCAAACACATGGTCACTACCATGTATACGTTATATTATTTTTACTAATTTAATGTACATCTAACCCTTTGCACTTTTTCTATATATAAACTTTAATTATTTCAAATTTTATATTCCCCCGTCAGCATCATTCATAGAAAGTGGTTGAAAATGTTAATATTATGATACTGGGAAATTTTCAATGTAATATTAGATTTTATTTCAAATATATTAGACACTTCCATAAAATATTTGTTCTTTCTCTTTACTACTTGTAAAACTAATCACATCCCGGCTATTGGTACCCGCTTACTACTACCTAATCCACTATGAAAGATTAAGGGAGCGTAATGACAAAAGGATAATCGACATAAGATCTCCTGACTAATCTGAGAAAATCGTGACGGAGTTTCATTTAACGTTACGCCAACAGACAGCGTGTCTTTTCAAATTTGCCTAATGGAAAAAGTTTTTGACTACGTCAAGGAAGATGAAAACGAAAATCGGTAAATGTTGTACAAAAATACTGTAATGTTTGATTGCTCAGTACTAAAGAACAGCGACAGCTAGGTGAAATTCCAATTTACGCAATTTCACTTAAATTAAAGAGCTTAAAAGCAATCTATCGTTGACATTGTCCTTTTTAATCTAAAGGACTGGAAGTACAGTTGAGTCTCTAATAAACGTTCTGTAATGTCTGTAGCCCTTGACAATGGATAGATTTCTTTCGAAGCTCTTTTTGGGAATTAAAATTTAATTTGTTCTTTATTACAAATCGAGCTTAAAGTGGTTTTTATTTAATATATAAGTTTATTTATATCTATGTAAGTATTAAAATTATGGCCAATTAAAGGACATTTATTGTGTTTGTTATATCTCTGATTAAGCACGAGCATAGCTTGTGGATGACTTGCTGATAAATACCTAGGATATATCAAACTCAGAAACATGAAACTGAAACTTGAGATTAGTTTGCGTGCAATATGTCATAACGATATAAACGCGATATACATTAGTTGTGGCGAAAGCAATTTTCTTAACGTAAGTCAAGTAAGAAATTGCTCAAGTTTTTTTCGGCCCGCATTAGCTAGTAGTGGAAATAATATAATACAAAAAAAAAGGTAAAAAATATTCTTTACATAGAAAGGAAGCAAAATTCCTCGGATAAGTAGATTAGTGAACCACAAGCCCGTAAACGTGTAACTTTGAAAATTCTCAAATTAAATTGTGTGAAAATGGCTGCACGGAATGTTAATTTTCCTTATCGCTTTATGATTTTGTTGTAACTTTAACAAAATTAACATTGTTTGGTAAGATAAAGATATACGAGTATGTTTAAAGTGTTCTATTATATTAGTAATTAGTATCAATACATATATAAAATAATCCTTAAATATTTTGATATATAATTTGAGTACTATATTAAAGGCTTCTTCTATTATAGTAAAAAAATATTGCTTATTACCTTTAATAATTCCTAATATTTTATTAAAAAAATCTTAAAAATTGGTGCATTTAAATCAAGGGGCTTCCGTGTACCAGTTTCTAAAATTTTAACATAACATTTTCTGTTATTATTTTTTGTAAGACTTGTTCGTAGTCGAATTTGATAACTAAATCGTACTTTTACATCTTTTTTACATACATTTATAACACCTTAGAATATTATAGAATACTTACCGCATACTTCATATTCAATGTAACATCCACGCTAGTGCTAGGTGCGTTAACAGAGTGTAACACAATGCCCGAGTCTACCAGCCATACGTGCACATTGCGCGCGCGGTCTCCAGACATCGCACGGCGACCGTCCGACATCATGAGAAGAGTTTGAAGAGCGGATTGATGACCCTGTTAGTTTATTTTTTATTAGCTTTTTCAGTTTCCATAAGCTCGATTTTCATGTATGAGAACGAGCTTAGTTACATGTCACTCCATTTTTAATCTCTTTAAAAATATAATATTAGAGATGAGAGCAAAAATCTAACAGCAACAAAAACAACAGCCAAATATTGTCTATTTAAAAAATGATGTGACACGCAGAAACTACTGAGCAGATTTAGATAAAATTTTACACTAATATAGGCAGAATAACACATAGACTACAAATATGAAGATTTTGTGTAATTTTGCTATTCTCGTATAGTTTATATTGAAATTCCTTATAAAAAAGGGCGTTATGATTTTGAAACTCCTCTTGAATCAAAAGCTCCTCGAACTATAATTGTAATTACAGTTGAACACACTACGGCATACTTGAGTATGTTCCGCTTCTCAAACTTACTTATATACCTACGTGAGAAATTAACACTTAAATATTATAAAATCTGATTAAGCGTAGTGTGACGTTGAGTTTTATTACCTAATATATAGTAACTAAAAAAAAGGAGATGTGCGAAGATAAAAAAAATAATATAAAATAAGTATAAATACGAGAAAACATTTTTTGAACCGGCTTTGGTTTAAATTAAATTATAATTGAAATTGATGTACAGTAAATTCTCGAGCGATTTAAATTTGAATAGGCAGGCAATGAAAATTTAAAAATATTGAGTAATGGAACTAAAACTATTTATTTGAAACTTTTAAAGTTACTCAAATATTTTTGTTATCATAAAAAGTTACCAACAATTTCAATGTCCTTTTTTTCCTTACGCTTGGATTATATTTTCATAGCTAATAAAAGAGAAGGGAACATCGATTATTTATTATTGGGGTAAAATAGATTATAACAAAGTACTTTGTCCCGATTAAGCTTCTAAGCCCATCTTAATGAAATTTGACAAGGACTCCCTTTGTATTAGGATTATATTATCATGTATGTTACATAAAACCCTTTTAACAATGCTACATAATGCGCTTAAAAAATATTTAAATTACTATAATAGAAATTTAAATGAAAATACTCATATCTTCAGGCATTCAACATTAAATATTTTAAAAAGTAAAAAACAACGACGTATAGTGATGTACCAAAAAATTACATAAAATTATTGGGTGTTAACATCAAAAATCGACTAGACGATTAAAAACAAAAAAGAGCTTTTACCTTATAAGTTAAAGATGGTGAATTATCAGCTAACTGCCACACAACAACAGTCCTGTCTTCAGAACCACTGAGCACAAGGAGATTGTTAGGGCTGAAAGTGACACAAGTGATGTGCCCCATATGACCATTGAGGGTTGTTTGTAGTCGATGAGTGGAAAGTTGCCAAACTCTGACTAAACCACGAGCGCAACCGCTAGCGGCGAGCTGTCCATCCCTAGACACTTCTAAACAGCTAATCGGTATTAGCTCGCTTTGTTCAGCCTGGTGGTCAGCAAAAACAATTGTTAATTCCATAGTGGCGCACTGAATGGAAATAGCATTGAAATAAGCTTTTCGTACATATAAAGTAAATTAAAACTACATCAATTTTCAGAAAATGTTCCTTTTGATTTTATTTAAGACTAGTAACTGGTTTTTTTGGAAAAATATTTTTTACAATTGTCTTTGGTGAGTGCTAACCTGTAATAAAGTGACGTTTGTTGTTGATTTCGTTTGCCGCCGTTTCAGTTGCTTGGTTGGGCGAAAATTTGTTAAGTTATCTTCAGTGTGAAAGGAATATATTGTAACTCTATTGCCACCTAAAACAAACCCATGACCAATTAGGTAATAATATAAAACGTACACATGCTATATTTTGTCTAAAACTAAAAACTAAATTTAAATAATATTTAGTATACTTTTGCTAAAAGACAGGAAAAAATAATATTAATTCTTTGAAATCTTTATACTTTTTATAAAGTTTGTATTTTAATAAAAAATAAATTAAGTAGGTATATTCATAATATTATTCCTCACCAGCAGCTAAAAGAAAATGATCCTTGTCGGCAATAGCCAAAGCGGCTAGATCATGCGCCGCCGCCAACGTACGTAGCAACTGAGCACTATGCAGGCTATATATGTATATACGCTGGTCAGCACAACCAACTGCCGCTCTCGACGAGTCATGCCCCACACAGAAACATTTCACCTGAGAAGAAAGGGTACACTTGATAAATATTCTCACTCTGGTAACAAGGCATAGCATGGCGTTGAGTTCCGCCAATAAGCACGCAATGCATCAATTCGGTGGAAAGTGGGGAACAGAAATTTTAAGACAACGGAGTGTCTTAACACTAGGTTCTCAGGTTCCCTCTGTCTACCCTACTATGCTATGCGCGGGATACAGCGTGAAGCTAAAATAATATAACATAGAAACAAAGATAAATCTGTAGCTCATAATGTAAATGTTAACTTATTCAAAGAAGTTATTTAATGTTCAAATGATGTTGAAAAGTTTGAAAAACAAGCAACAATAACTCCCGTGAATTTAGATATGTATCAAATTACAGACCCTTTAACGAGTTCTAATGTTCAAGTTTATTAAACAAATTTAAAATATATTCGTCGGGTGAACGTGCCATTTGCCATTGCCAAAATTTTTGTATTCATTTTTTGAGGTTTTCTTGACATATCTTCTATGATTTGGTAAAGAGGAGAGAGTCTTCTCCTACTCTTTGTATATTTAGAGACACCACTTACTAGGAAGCAATGTCTAACGGTACACTTTGCTAGATAAGTATAAAGGAACGTCGATATCCTTAATACAAATATTATTTTGAATACAACATGACCCCCGTACCATCATATTATACTATACCTCGATGTCATTATATAAATAAAAATTTTAAATGAAAACTGCTATAAATTGCAATATCATTACTCGACCATCATAAAACAACGAAGCACATATTTTGCATGGCTGAGTTTAGTAAAAAGGATTTATCGACTCGTTAGATTTCAATCTACAACCTTTCCACATCTAAATCAATTGCGGACTGTCGGACAAAAGCTAATCATGTCTAAATGTAATAAGAGAGAATGGTCTAAGGGCACTTACTAGAAATTGACTGTAATTTATTTCTACCAAAGTGTAAGTAAGAGCTAAAACAATTTAGTGATCCTCAATTACAACACCCGAAGAGGGTCGAGAAGAGCATTCTGGGTAACCTTTGCTCATTATAACAGAATTTACCTTGTTAAGAACATTCTAGATGGTACTTATTGAGATTGATTTGTTGTATGTTTGGTTTATTTCACTCAGTTTAGTATTCTGTGTTGCTGTAATCAGTCTATTGTGGTGCCGTGGCAGTATCTAAGTAAACGAGGTGGGTGTGTGTTTGATTACCATTCAATAGAATTATTAGATTTAAATTATTTTAATTTTTACTGTTATTTTCGGCGAAATCCCTTGCTACCGTTGTTCACCAGGAACAACGGTAGCAAGGGATTTCGCCACTCAATAGATAATGTCTCGAAAAGGGATGAAATGAGAGAACGGAGTATCTTGACACTTAAGACAATGTTTAATCATTTATAATTCCTAAATATGTCTTAAAAATATCAATTATATTGGGTTAGTATATTTTTTATTTTCATTATATTATTTTTCTTAACGTGTTTACAGTTATTCATTCTAAGAAAACTTTTATTAGAAACCTTTTATAGGCATGTCAAAAGAACATCTTAAAGGAATTGGGTCCACATTTCCAAGCTATCAAATCTACAATCCAGAAAATGGGGACTATTAAGGAAATTGTAGCGTAATTGGATTACTTATTTCAAGTAATAAAGAAATACGAATTAAGAGGGAATAATTTCTTAGGGATTCCTCCTGAGATTTCGTTGAATTTTACAGGTACATTTACATAAATTATTATGTTTAATTGACAAGGTAAAGGAATTAAATGTGATTTTAATTTCTTTTTCTTATTTCTTACTTTCTTATATTTAAGGGAACGGAAAGAGAATGGAGTGTCTTAACACTAGGTTCTCAGGCTCCCTCTGCCTACCCTACTATATGCGGGATACTAAGAAGAGATACATATATTATAATGTGTTTTTTTATTAGTAATGCTATTTTTTTATAAATTTTCATAATTGTATTTGGTATAGGAAAGCAAGTGTGTCGCATGTAGATATTTTTAGGCAATTCATTTAATTTCTCTTATAAATCTTTGTTCTTACTGTTAAGGTAGTAAAATACACTTACAGTATTCAGAGGATATAATCATTATATAAAATATTCCTTTATTTTATTTAAACTATATTGGCATGGCTTACTATTTCACATTACAGATATTTTCAATTTTGTAATTCAAAAAAATTGCGACATATGGCTTTTTGAATTGAATGTAAATTCTCCACCAATCCGCAATGCAGCGTTCAAACACTTAGAAAAAATTACAAGCTTTCATACCTCTTTCAAAAGTTATATAACAAACCGCATTGACTCAGGTAAGCTTAGAATGTAAATTGCAATGTTATACTGTTAGTATTTAAAACAAACACGCTGTTTTAAATTCAATGTGATTATTACATTTTTTTAGTTAGATAATGTATTGTAAAGGATGGTGGCAATGTTTTATTTGAATCATTTTTTTTTTCAGTTATATTTTTTATGAAATTCAATGAAAGTAGAAGAAAGATATAGCCTATTATTGTTTGTTTGCAAAAGTGTAAACATAATGTGGATATAGTAAAAACATCCAAAAAAAGAATTCCTCAATAAGTAAGCAAATTTACAGAATATTAGTAGATAATTTGTCTATAAATACATACATAGCTTCACGCTGTATCCCGCATAGGAAGGTAGGCAGAGGGAACCTAGTGTTAAGACAGTCCGTTCCCCACTTTCCGCTGAATTGAGGCATTGCGTGCTGAGTGGCAAAAGTCAACGCCGCGCTTTGCCCAGCTACCAAACCCAGGAAATGAAAAATTCCATTTCCTGGAGTGGGAACCGAACCCACAACCTGTCATATTTACAGTCGCACGCTTGTGCCTCTGCGCCACGACAGACGTTACTATTACTATAATAATTATTAAAAATAATTACTATAAATTAAATAATATTATATTTACATACCTTAGCTTTATGCCTCTTCAGTACATGCAAATAGGTCCCAGTTATAAAAGTGCGGATATGTAATTCGTTCTCCCCTTGCAAAGTTATCAAAAACACATTGTCTTCAGTAACTTCCATCGTGTGTACCGGAACACCGGCGTTTACGGTATTGAGTAGCGTAAAATTATCCACATTCCACGTACATACTGTGCCATCTTGAGAACAAGTGACTAAGATGTCACCGTCTAGTACCACTTTGATTGCCGTCACTGGACCTCGATGGTGATCGAGTTTTGTTACCTTTTGGACGAACATGTGTGTATAAAAAAAACTCAAGATTTTTTCATATTGTTAATGTATTATTCAGGTATAGTTTAGTTGTTAAAGCGCCTGGATGGCTTATAAGCGGCGCGGGTTTGAGTTCCGCTACGGTAATTTTTTTATAAATTTTCTACAAAAGTTTTTTTTTAATACATACATACATATATAGCTTCACGCTGTATCCCTCATGTAGTAGGGTAGGCAGGGGGAACGTAGTGTTAAGACACTCCGTTCCCCACTTTCCGCCGAATTGAGGCATTGCGTGCTGAGTAGCGGAACTCAACTTTTTTTTTAATCCAAGATATAATTGATTTTTAAAGCACGAATTTAATGCGAAATAGAGACTTATTCATCAAGAGTTAGGTATATATACGTAAAAACTTATAATAATGGTAAAATTATATTACATAAATTTGCTACATAAATATATGACGTTATGTTTAAAAAAATAAAATATGTGCATTTCTTTAAAAGAATCATATTTTTAAATCAAATACATACACAAATATTTGTTACTTACCAAAGCCCCATTAATTAGTGATGTTACAATAACGGCTGAGTCCTCCCCGCCGCTGATGACTAAAGAGCGGTTGACTATCGCTGCTACACATAAAACCGGGGCTATGTGTTCTCTGACAAAAGAAATGTGTAAATGAAGTCTATGTTATAAAATTAAAAATATATAGCATGGTAGTTTTATGAGATTTTTATTTTTTTTTTAACTTCACGTTGTATCCCACATATAGCAGGGTAGTAGGCAGAGGGAACCCGAGAATCTAGTGTTAAGACACTCCGTTCTCTTACAACAATTCCGTTCCCCACTTTCCGCTGAATTAAGGCAATGCGTATTGAGTGGCGGAACCCAACGGCGCGCTTTGCCTAGTCACCAAACCCAGGAAATGAAAATGCTCACATTTCCTGGAGTGTTTTATGAGATTTAACACTATTTAATATAATAAATTAAAATATTTTTCTAAATTATTAACATATTCCTTTATATATTTAGATCTTTTAAAGTTTGCTTATATGATTTTTTTAGCTTCACGCTGTATACCGCATATAGCAGGGTAGGCAGAGGGAGAGAACCTAATGTTAAGACACTCCGTTCTGTTCTCTACTTTCCGCCGGATTAAGGCATTGCGTGCTCAGTGGCGGAGCTCAACTCCGCGCTTTGCTTTGTTATCAGACCCAGGAAAGAACCCACAAGCTGTCGTGTTTACAGTCGCACGCTTGTGCCTCAGCGCCACGATAATGTTAGAACATAACTTAATGTTAAATAGTATGAAAATACTAAAGTCCTAAAGTAAAAATATTAATTTGACTATACCTTTACAAATAAGTTAATTCATAGTTGAAAAGAATATAAAATATACAATTGTACTGCTAAAAGTTACTAAAAGTATCCGACCTAAATAAAAAAAAAAAACAGTGCATAAAAATTATTCGTTCTAACAAAGCACAGGGTAGAACAGAAACTAACGAACTTTTGCTTGCTAGTTACAAAAGCGGCCGTTAGTTTTGCAATCAAGGTTGTTTAAGCTTTGTAACTTTAGTATTAAATTTTTTAAAATAGTAATTATAATCAGAAAATTATGTGAATTTTTACTGTATAGTGTAGTTTTTTTAAATATTTTGGCTAAATATTAGAAAATATTCATGAACATTAATTGTGAAATGTAAAAGGTTAGTATTTTCATTTCCTGGGTTTGGTAACAGGGCAAAGCGCGACGTTGAGTTCCGCCACTCAGCACGCAATGTCTCAATTCGGTGGAAAGTGGGGAACGGAGTGTCTTAACACTAGGTTCCGTCTGCCTACCCTGCTATATGCGGGATACAGCGTGAAGCTATGTATGTATGTGTGTAATTATTAAATTTAATGATAAATAAGCTTACATAAATATGTAATTTGAAATGTAAATAAATATGATAGTTCATATTAAAATTAAAATTTGAAATAATCAAAAAAGCAGATTAAGAGATGTCCATTTTCCACTTTCCGCTCAAAAGCGATATTACGTAAACTTAAGAATAATCCTGTCAAGTAAGGATTGAACCCTTAACCAATAGCATTAGTCTACATAGTCGAACACTGTCCTACTGCGCCACAACAAACTTATAAAACTATATTAACATCATATCTATATATTATGTTAAATATTTAATTTAATTTAATATTCATTTTATAAAAATAATAAGTGCACCAATATGTAATACAAAATTAACAAAGCTTTGCTAAAACACTATAGCTTGCATTGTGTTCAGTGTTAGCTCGCTAAACTTTCCAAAATAGAAAGCTTATTGTAATTAATTATATAACTTGTCTTGAACTGATACCGCTAATGTATTTACTAAGTATTTAAGTGGTGACGAAACTAAGTATACACGGAATTTCAAAGCAAAGTTCCCAAGTAAACATGCCAACCCATTAAATTGTAGATACTAATGACGTATTTCGTTACAATAAGAGCTCGTACGAGGGTGAGTTATTACCACCAGGCACGTTCTAGTTTTATTTTAGATATACATTTATATTTATTACAGCATTCGTGTAAAAAGAGTGAAAATATTTCTGATAAAATACATTTGCTCAGATATTTGTCATTTTTAATGATGTATAAACTTTTGATCTATTTTAAATAAGTAGTGTTCCCGTTGACGTGTTAACAACGCATTGTCTTTAGCAATATATATGTCACTTTATATAAACATGGATGTCAAACCATGGTAGTGTGTGTAACATTTATTTGGTTAATTTAATATACTTCTTACGCATTATTTTTTCAGAAATATTGTCATTCTGCACTCCTTCTCTACACCAACTACAAGTCTTCCAAATTTTATGCTCCTCTGTCCGCGTAATTACCGTCAAAAGAGGAACAAACTTTTTGCTTCACGTATTTATATATTGATAAATATTTTATAGTACAATTAAAATTAATCTGTTTTTAAATTTTTCTTGATTTTTCTACATCTTCTAGATGGTCCTTCGAGCCAAGTAACAAAACATCTAAAATTTCAGTTCTAAAGAAGTCCTTATATAGAGAAAGTTTAAATTCACACTAGCTTTTATTAAACAATAGTCTACTCGTACTAAAACTAAATATACTTACAAAATTTTCGTCTTAATGGCCAAAGTATGTAAGTCCCAGACAATAACGCTGGTGTCCTCTGAGCCGGTGAGCAGGTACTGAGATTCACGCGTGACGCACATACACAATATCCGGCCGGAGTGACCTGGAAATAATTTTGCGTTATGGCTTTTGATGTTCCTGAGTAGAGTAGGTTAGGTATCATTGTTAGGAAAAATTGCCTTTCTTAGGTTATGTAATAAAACTATAAAAGTTGTACATAAAATAGATTATTTAGGTAGAAACCGAGTTAGAACATTATGTAATGGGTAAAATTATGTAATGGGGATAAATGAACCGGTCAATGCAGACACAACTGATTTTCAAATTTTGCAGGAGGGAGAAAAACAACACGCATATTGCCTTCCTAAGCTAGTAAAAATTAGGAATTTTTGCATTTTTTGTAACTTACGATGTTTCTGCACTCACCGATTCAAATATGAAGTTAATTTTTTCTTAGTTCTAGGCATTTCCGTACTTTCAAAAGTCACTTTGTTGTTTATTATGCATTTTCTGCCGATTCACAAATATTGTATGCCACATACCTACAAATGTAGGAGAAAATAAAAAATAGAAAAAATCTTTTTCAGAATATCAGGTAGAAAGAACTTATGACAAGACACTCCGCTCTCAGCTTTTAACCCAAATTCGATGATGACGCTGTTTGTCTTACCAGAGCGAGGAAATGAACATAAGTTTAATATAGTCCCCAAGTGGGTGTCGAAATCACAACCATCGCGCTATCAGCCTTATTGCATCACCATGATTTCAAGTATAATAATTAAAATTAATAAAAAAGAAAACCGATTTGAAATGAAATGCAAAAAAAGTAAAATTATTACAAATAACTCAAATATATTTTGAAAAAAGAATAGATAGAAATGATAACTTATACTTCTGATGATGACGATTCTAAACCCATTTAAATTTGGCTAAAATGTGATGTTTTTGAGTTAAAAAAAACCGTCAAATTGAGGATCTGCCCCTTTTTTAAAAATCGGTTAAATACAACTCTAAAATTAGTTTCCGTAACATAATAACATACAAATATCAACATTTAATAATGTAATACATTAATCAATAGATTTCCAATAAAGCTAAGCACTGGTAAATCTGTTCCAGCTACAATTACGTAATATGAAACCACATATTAAACTAATCGGTGGCTTAAACGTAACATACCATCTAATAAGGATTGAAGGGTATAATTATTAGTAATATAGCTATTACTCATTTATATTGACTTGTCGCTTTGATGTTATGCGACTGTATCAATTAGGAAAATAGTATGTAATTTTAATTTTTACCCACTTCCCATATTTTGAGTTGCACACAATGATAACCTGGTGATATAAAGTGATTATAATCCCGAACTTAGTACTCTACTAAATAAAAAAAAGTTTTAAATATTCCTTCAGAGGAGCATCCTCATCCAAATTAAAAACTTAATTTTACAACTTTATACGAAAAAAAGTTACAAACAGGATAATAAGCTTTATGTAACGAGTACATTCTTTTTTTACCTTCACGCTGTATCCCGCACGTATGTAGTAGGGTAGGCAGAGGGAACCAGAGAACCTAATGTTAAGACAATCCGTTCCCTCTTAACATTTTAGTTCCCCACTTTCCGCTGAATTAAGGCATTGACTGCTTAGTGGCGGAACTCAACGCCGCGCTTGGCTTTGAATATTCTACATATTAAATAAACAATATTTGGGTTTCCTCTGCCTACCCTGCTATATGCAGGATACAGCGCGAAGATATGTATGTATATAAAAATGTATGTATGTATGTTTTTTCTTTGGAGAAAGCAGTTTTTGGACTCTGGGTAATTTTTGACTACCCTGCTATACGGAAGTTAATTAGTAACTTTGTAGCGTGGTTTTTCTACAATTAGAGAAATGTGCACACTTCACATAAATAAACCTAATGCAACTCTTAATGGAAATTACGGAAATATAATCATTTCCTGAAAGAAGAATTACATCGTCATTCATAATCAGTTACACCACCATAAATGAGATGACGTATGTCATTGAAAGTTGACACACAAATACGAATTACGTTGTGAAAATAACGACACTCGTACCTTGGCTTTTTACTGAAACGTATATCTATCAATACCATATGAATCGGTGAGTGCAGAAACAAAGGAAGTCACAAAAAAAGCAAAAAATCGTAAACGATTTAAATTAGCTTAGTAATTAGCTTGTTAGCAAAATATGAAAATCCGGACTTACGTTGTTTCTGCACTTACCGATTCATATGTGTATAATATTTATTTTCTTGTTTCAATACATTTCCAATGCACTGTTAAACAAAAAAAACACGTGACGTTTAAGTCCTATGACAAATTTTATATTCCTCAATCTACATAAATTTCGGCAAAAAAAGTACAAAGGTTTTCTTTCGCTTATTTTTTAGATTCCAAATACTCATCAGTAAGCAATTGTAATAAATATAAAAAAAATATTTTGGAAACATTATACTAACATTATAGCAAAAGCTTTCTTATAATCATCCAGAATAAGAAATTTACATGAATGGTGTTGAATGATAAGTTATTGAAATAAGGCATTCGATAATATAACATTCAAAACACTCTCGAAGACTCATTATAAGATCATAAATTATATTTATTCATTTCTTAGGAAAACATTTCTTTTTGATGCCACAAATGATCCCCTGGCGTATAGATATATCTTTTAGCCGTAAAATTCTTTGCAGAGGCTGTCGCCTAGCAAGTTAAATGTGCGTATTTATAACAAGACATTGATATTTCACGGCCTCTGTGCTATCGAATTATAAATTTTAATTGCGCACTATCGTGAAGAATTTATATGGTTTAATATTGCATTAAGTTAAAAAGGATATATGTATTTGTAAGAGCACTGAAGTGTTTACACATTCGAAATTTTGTGAAACACGTAATCTAGTAAGTGTTGATTATTTTTTTTTTAACAAAACCTATATGATACAATACGCAGTACATAAATTGCTTTCTTTTGTTATTATACGATATTAGAAATTAAGAAATTATAGTTTTTCTTTAAATTGCCATTTCAGCTTTCAGAACAATGGCTAATAATTTATTTTTAATAATAATAAATATTTTGAAATAATTACCAGAATAGTACACAATAAAATGAACTTACCTACCTCAATTAAACTAACTGACTTATATTGGTCTAAATTCAACATTAAGGAAAAAAAATGTAGTTACTGACTGAATGACTGTCAGATAAAGCAAAGCCGAAAGCACTGAGTTTAGGAAGCTGAACTTTATAATTTTTCATTTGAAACGAAAGATAGAAATGATAATAATTGTATGGCAAGTGACATGAAATTGTGGGCAACAACTAGTTATATATAAAGCACTGTAGAAAATGAAAAATTCACACACATTTTCTAACAAACACTGTTCTCAGCTTCTCTATAACGTAAGAAGACGATATTTTATATCGCAGACAACAGTTCACAGCTGGTGAAGAAAATACTAAAGCAATATCAAAGGAGTTTCACACTGTTCAATTAAATTTAATATTGTACACTTGTTGGAAAACATTTCAGTTTGGTACTATTTAGGATCAACGTTAATTATATCAACCATTGTATCAAAATCTGAGGAAAATATGGGAAAGTGTGTCTATAAACACGGTAGTTGTGGGTTCGGTACCTACTAGAGGGAGTGGCTACACATATAACTCATTCTACATTTAAAATTCTTTTTTTTTAACATTTAACACGTACGAGTATAAGAGTGAAGGTAAAAAGAAAACGTCCTGCCTGTCGTGGCGCAGAGGCACAAGCGTGCGACTGAAAACGCAACAGGTTGTGGGTTCGATTCCCACTCCAGGAAATGTAAAATTTAGTATTTTCATTTCTTGGGTTTGGTAACAAGGCAAAGCGCGGCGTTGAGTTCCGCCACTCAACACGCAATACCTCAATTTGGCGGAAAGTGGGGAACGGAAATGGTGAAAGAGAATGGAATGTCTCAACACTAGATCCTCTGGTTCCCTCTGCCTACCCCGCTATATGCGGGATACTGCGTGAAGTTAAAAAAGAAAAGTAAAAAGGAAAAAAAAAATTATGTGATATTGACTGCTATAGTTATACAAAATTGAGACAATGATTGTCACTACAAAGATTTCTCCCGTATTGCTGAGTAGTCAAATTTCTAATCTATTCTTAAGACCGATCAGTCTACTTTCCATCCAAATACGAGATAGTTACATATCAAGTCGTGAAACTTAACACCGTGTTTTACCTTAATAGAGGGAAAAAATTAAAAATAAATAAACATAACCATTGCCTACATGCTACATGGCGTTTTATAGGGGAGGCCTAAGTCCAGTAGTGGAGGTCTCCCGGCTGACGACGAACCATTCCCTAGAGCGAGCACTGAATCCAGAACCGTCGTATTTATAGTCAGAATATGCTAGAAACTTAATAAACTATTGTTTAGCTATATTATATTTGTACACTTTCAGCAATATCTGACTCATGCTCTGTATTATATAGTTTAACGGCTCTCCATTGTTCACTTACACGCTTCATCATGGCCGCTAATGGTATTTGTAATTTATATCGATCGCTGAATCCGAATATTGTGTATTATTATTGGCATAATAAATTACTTATTCATATATGTATTTATGTAAATGATGATTTACAATCTCTACCAGGTGTTTGATAATTAAAGTTTTAAGTGTTTTCATTAATGTTATATTATTTGCTAAAAAATAATGGCTTCTTCACTTCAATTTTAATAGTTTATGGGAGATAGATACATTAAATTTTTCATCGTTTGCAATACCCTAGCATATTTTTAGTTAGTCTATTTTCCCTCACCGGAAATAAGTTTTGGGTAACGGAACTCAAGCTATTTGGTATCACAAAATTAAGTGTTTGACGTGAAACTGTTTTCAGATCTTACTCTTGGTATTTGAAACTTACCTACCTACCTAACTTCACGCTTTATTCCTAGCGGGGTATTCAAAGAGAACGGAGCACCAAATGCTACGGTTCCTGCATGCCTCTTTCGCCTCGTCATTACCCTCTTTATGCATGCCCTCCGGGGGGTCCTCACGCTTTTTATACTGAGTACTCATAAAATTTGATGTGAAGAAATGTGTGTGTGAAATGCACATATATTTCACATTCTTTTTATTCACTACAATACGATACTCTCCTATTTTAGATACATATACACATATACTTATGCAAATGTTATAAATATTCTCTAAAGCGCGAATTAAATACATAATAATCATCTACAATTATATTATCTTAACTATATTATCTCGGTTATATTATAAAAATATACCCATAGAAAATTATAATCAACAAACAGCGACTTTGTAGTAAATAAAGAATTCAAGAATCGCTTTAGGGCGAATCGACATTTAAATTTTACTTTGATGTTTGCTTCTGTTTCTATTACTGGGTGGCCCTTAAGCGATTTACCTCCTTTATTATAATATTCCAAATTGTATGGTTTGATCAAATATTTATATAATGTTATGGTAAAGCTGTGTAGAAATAAATGTGGATCGTGTTTTTGAAGAAAAGTTTTTCTCTTTATCTCTTTCTACAAAAGTTCTGAACAGGAGTATTAAATTTAGCATATGTATAAAAACTATAAATATATACAGAGAAGGAGCACTGGAAGTTTATATTTTTTATATTGATCCATTAAAAGAACATTAAACTAATAAAACAAACTACCATTTGTTTCAAATACATTTCATAGAAAGTGTAGCACACGTTACTACGGCAACAGGTACTTTACGCCAACAAGTCATAATAGAAGTTTCAAAAAACTGATATTCAAAGAAAAAATAACGTACATATATACATCGAATTAGATCATAAATTATTAATTCAAATGAAAATTTGTAGTTAACGTCTGTCGTGGCGCAAAGGCAAGCGTGCGACAGTAAACGCGACAGGATGTGGGTTCGATTCCCACTCCAGGAAATGTAAAATTTAGTATTTTCATCTCTTGGCTTTGGTAACAAGGCAAAGCGCGGCGTTGAGTTCCGCCACTTAACCACGCAATGCCTCAATTTGGCGGAAAGTGGTGAACGGAAATGTTGAAAGAGAATGGAGTATTGAGATACTCTACTAGAATGGAGATTGAGTGTTGAGACACTAGGTTCTCTGGTTCCCTCTGCCTTCCCTGCTACATGCGGGTTACAGCGTGAAATTAAAAAACAAAAGAAAATTAGTAAACACCTCTATATTTTAAAACAGAACATGGTATATATGAGTGTGAATTTAGTAGAACAAAAATAAGGGACATTTAGCCATTCAAAGTTGCCAAGTAATGGCAAAAGGGGTTTCTCTTGTTAATTAAGGATACGTGGGATGAAGGAACAAATGTTAATATCGTTGCTTGTTTAGAGGAAATGAGTAACACTATATACGTAAATTTGGGTTGTTTGTTTATTTTCATCGTTCATTATAATATATGTAAAATTTTACGTACTTTGTTTATCTTCGCGAATCTTTTTCATTATGTCGAAGAGAGATCACATAGTGACACTGTTCTACTGTTCACTCTTCTCTTATTTTTAGGATATTCCACGTTGAGTGGCCTGTCGTGGCGCAGAGGCACAAGCGTGCTATTGTAAACGCTACAGGTTGTAGGTTCGATTCCCACTCCAGAAAATGGAATTTTTCATTTCCTGGGTTCGGCAACAAAGCAAAGTGCGGCGTTGAGTTTCGCCACTCAGCACGCAATGCCTCAATTCGGCGGAAAGTGAGGAACGAAGTGTCTTAACACTAGGTTCCCTCTGCCTGCCCTGCTATATGCGGGATACAGCGTAAAGCTATGTATGAGTATGAGTGGCTGAACTGAATCAGCATTCATTAATATTTGTTAAAGTAATACGCGCACTTAGGACGAGAAATATATTTCAAATTATCTTATATAATACTTTATAAAATATTATTTTTTTGCATTAATATGACATACAGAAAATTAAAATCTCCTTAGATAGATGATTACAACAAAAATAAGTAGTATACGTGCAAGAATTTCGACGTAGATTGATATGAACTTACAACTATCGGCTAGAGCACTTGAGCCGATTCCAGGAGGCGTGGGTTCGAATCCTGCTACATTCAAATATTTTTATTTTTTTCTAGCTTATCATTTTATTTAAGGAATTCAGGCAAAACAAAATATTGTAAATATAAATATTCTCCTGAAATACCAACCCACAATAGAGACATGTAGTCAAACATTTACTAGATATGTATCTTCCTGAAACACAGTGAAATCGCGAAAATTGTTTCATATTCCACTTCCTGTCAGTCATTAATAATCCGTGAACCCTTTTAATATCGGATTGCTAATGAGTTTAGGTAATCTCTTAAATTGAATTTGTAAATTAAAAATGTATAGAAACTTCGGTGGAGAGAGCTTTCTTCAGATAAGAATTTATATATATATATATATATATATATTTAAAGTGCTTAAAGCTTATTAATTTAACAATAGGTAGGTACGTAATGTTCAGTTTTCGTTTAATTGCATTGTATAAAAATAATTTTGTAGTCATGTTGTGCTTATTATTTTTTTGTTAATATAATATTTTTATTTACGAGGCCATTATGGCGCTGTGGGACCGCGTCTGACTCTGAAAGCGATAATTGCCTGTTCGATTCCCACACAGAGGAATATTTGAATAATAGTTCATTTCTCCCACCATGCCATGCCTCAATTCGGCGGAAAGTGGGAAACGAAAATCTTAAAAGAACGGAATGTCTTAACATTAGGTTCTCGGGTTCCCTCTGCCTACCATGCTATGTGCGGGATACAGCGTGAAGATAAAAAAAGAAGAAAAAAAAGATAAATATAAAATTCATATCTTCAACTGATAGAGCCTAATTAAATAGAAACTAAATCAGTACATATTGCTACGAGGGATGTTGGCGCGTGTAATAATTGTAGGTGAAAAGCGCAAACTAAGTTTTATATTGTAGCTTATAGTTATTAAGATGGGAGGAAAATATACATGTCATGTTCATTTTCAATGTGATTATTAGCAAAATATTACTTTATTGCCATTTTCATGAAATACTTTAGAAGAAACAGTATATTACTATGTATAGTATTTTTTTTTAACTTCACGCTATAACCCGCATATAGCAGGGTAGGCAGAGAGAACCAGAGAACCTAGTGTTAAGACACTCCATTCTCTTTCAACAATTCCGTTCTCCACTTTCCTCCGAATTGAGGCATTGCGTGTTGAGTGGCGGAGCACAACTCCGCGCTTTGCCTTGTTACCAAACCCAAGAAATGAAAATACTAAATTTTACATTTCCTAGAGTGGGAATCGAACCCACAACCTGTCGCGTTTACAGTCGCACGCTTGTGCCTCTGCGCCATGACAGTCGTTATCAGGGGGTATTAGCGTATAGTATTTAATTATTAATTTTGTTATCATGAATCATTATATTAATTACAATACTCCAAAATGCTGAATAAAACTTATTTAAGTGAATGCAGAATCGTTGATATTAGTTTAGTTTAAAAATGGCTGACTATGCGTAATTGTTGTAGATTCGTATTCCACGCGGGGGAATACATACCTATACTAATGTTTCTGCGATCTAGTTTGTTAAAGAGTGGTGTTTAATAATTGTGTAACTTAACAAGCTACGTTTCCATTTGGATTATACATAGTGATATATCACTAGGATCTAGAGAGATCATAATGAACTGAAGATCGATGATCGATGATCGATGAAGATGAATGATCAAATGTCACTGAACTATCAATTACAAGAGATGAGCGAAAGTTAAAGAAATTGTTAATGACATATAAAAATGGATTCAATTTAATAATTTCCTATATTTCAACCAAATATTGATTTATATGGGAATTCAATAATGTTATAATGGTAAACAGAAATAGATTCAGAAAAGTGTTGATCCAATTGAGTAAATACTCTTTGTGTAATTAAAAAATAAAAAAAATAGCCTCAATTTCAATTAATTTGTCGAGTAATCTTTTCAATATATGTATAATTATTCTGTCTACCATTCGATTGTAATATGAGACGTTTGGTTAATAAATTATTCATAATAATTGTGAGAAAGTTATTGGAAATGCAATATGTCTAAAAAGGCACATATTGTATTGCTAGCAGGAGTATATTGCGGATAATATTGTGAAAAGAATGTCATAGCTCACTCATCGTCATATAAATTGATTAAATAATAATAATATTAAACGTAAATTGATGGATAACCATTCTTCATATTTGCAGTGACATATTAGTAGGTTCGATCTTTCCTCGATCGATCGTTTACTTTATCAAATGTTTATTTAACAGGGTAAACAATTGTGGTCGGTCATGGTTCAGAGGCATAAGCGTGCGTCTGTAAACGCAACTCGTTGTGGGTTTGACTCCCACTCCAGGAAATGTTAGTATTTCCATTTCCTGGGTTTGGTAACAAGGCAAAGCGCGTCGTTGAGTTTCGCCACTCAACACGCAATACCTCAATTTGGGAGCAAAAGTGGTGAACGGAATTGTTGTAAGGGAACGGAGTGTCATAACACTAGGTTCTCAGGTTCCCTCTGCCTACCCTACTATATGTGGGATACAGCGTGAAGCTAAAATATATAAATAAATAAAAGCAATTTTATTGCAAATAGGAGAATATTGTGAGAAGAGAAATTATAGATTAGTCATATAGATTGATTAAACAATACGAATTCCAGTCACAAATTGATGGACGTGTAGATGACCTCCAGAGTGCTCGTTTGAGACAGAATTTGTAATTGATATCTAAACACAATAATCTAGCAGGCATAGTTAGATTACATATCAGTATGCAGATTGTTACTTTGTGTAAATAACTAACCATGTTAGAATATGTGGGAAAGTGATAAGAAATATTGGCAAAATGGCTAACAGGGGAAAGAGAGATCAATATTTACGTTTAACCAGAATTAAAATTGAATAATGTGAAACACTTTCAATTTTACAATTTTCTATTAAATATAAATTTGTGTTGTTATTTTATAAAATATTTATGCGTAAATATATAATAAGTGAAACAGTTTTTATTTAACGGTTTTAAGGACTTTTTTTCTTTTTTTTAGCTTCATGCTGTATTCCGCATATAGCAGGGTAAGCAGAGGGAACCTGAGAACTTAGTCTTAAGACATTCTGTTCTCTTAAGATTTCCGTTCCACACTTTCCGCCGAATTGAGGTGTGGCGTTGTGAATGGCGGAACTCAACGCTGCGCTTTGCCTTGTTACCAAAGCTAAAAATTGAAAATACTAAATATTAATTAATATTATAAATATTTAATACTTTAATTTCCTTAATAAATAAGAAATAAATAAGAAGAAAAAAAAACTGCTTGCCTTTGAACGTATGTACTTTTGAATTGGACATCACATGCCACAATTGTGGGTCACCAGCTGACGGTGCCAATACAAGATGCTGTCCAGACGGTGCCAGTTGAAGGAGTCGAACTCCAGCTCCAGGGGTCGATCCTCCTACGGACACTACACGTACCGTTGATGCGATTGGTGGATGCAACCTAATAAAAAAAGAATATGTTATGTATGTATATTTACTATCAATTTCATTTAAAGTATATATACCTATATATGTATCTATTAATCTATGTTTATCTTTAAGCACCTGCTCAATTATTTCCCATATGACAGGGTTGGTTGGTAGAGAATGCTTTTTAGCGTTAAGTCAGCCTTTGGCGCATTTATATAAAATATTGTGTGCAATAAAGGTAAAATAAATAAATAGATCTTATTGTTTACTTATTTTAATTTATTTCATTTAATATAAAGGTAGTAGATTCTTTTTACGTATTTTTTTTTTAACTTCACGCTGTATCCCGCATATAGCAGGGTAGGCAGAGGGAATCTGAGAACCTAGTGTTAAGACACTCCGTTCTCTTTCAACAAATCCGTACGGATGTATTTTTTTAAATCACAAAATCAAAAATATAAACAAACAGTACAAATGAATACATAAGTAACTTTAACAAATAATCTCTTAATAAATAACACATAAAGGAATTCATAA
The DNA here is from genome assembly GCA_033558755.1 of Philaethria dido. Lineage (NCBI taxonomy): Eukaryota > Metazoa > Arthropoda > Insecta > Lepidoptera > Nymphalidae > Philaethria > Philaethria dido. Next base: position 82,975 of record JAKGSA010000899.1, read on the forward strand.
AACTATACCAATAATAACAATCCAAACAGACTTCCAAATAAACATTTCGCTTAATTAAAATGAACAGCATTTGTTATTTTCGTAACATGAAAATTTGTATTATCGAAACATGGAACATGGAAAACAGCAATTCCCCAGTCCACATATGCCGTAACGATCGGTATAATGATCTGAGCAATTTCCCAAACGGTCCGCACCTTATACTGTCGATGGGGTCAGAAAGTTAAAGAGAACGATAAACAAAGCGATTAGCGATTTGATTACAGTCCTACTCTTTTCGACAAGTCTTTAATTAATTGGTGACAATATCACACCCGTTTATTGGTGGCAATCACGCTGAGTATGTGATTTAAATATAAAACCGGTAAAAGTTCAACGTATAGCGAAATCTGATATTAATGTTTTTATTTAATAAACGCTTGCCGTGGCGCAGAGGCACAAGCGTGCAACTGTACACGCGACAGGTTCTGGGTTCGATTCCCACTCCAGGAAATATAAAATTTAGTATTTTCATGTCTTGGGTTTGGTAACAAGGCAAAAGCGCGGTGTTGAGTTCCGCCACTCAACACGCAATGCCTCAATTCGGCGGAAAGTGGGGAACGGAATTGTTGAAAGAGAATGGAGTGTCTTAGCACTAAGTTCTCTGGTTCTATGCCTACCCTGCTATATGTACAGCGTGAAGTTTATTTAATAAATGCATTATTAATTGCCAAGGGCAGTAAAAAAAAATATTTCTGCTTTCATGTACAAAAAGTAACGTGAACCACTGTAATTAAATTAATTTATAACTGAGTATTTTATATAAATTTTGTAATAAATTAGATTTGAAGCTAATCCTATCACGTAGAGGCAGGCACGCGAGAACTACGCCACCATAGTATCCATAATCAAGTTAATAGTTACATTTGAGACATTTTCCCCAATCTGTCAAGGTACCATTAAAGTAGTTAGCCAAGCGTCCAGTGTGGCTTTTGGTATATATATAAATATATACTAATATTATAAAGTGAATGTAAGTTTGTTTCTTATGCTTTGACGCCAAAATTACTTAACCAATTGACATGAAACTTCGTACACATATTCTTAAAGATATAAATAGGACAAAGGATACTTTGAATTAAAAAAATTATATTTAAAAAATATACTTTGACAGACTTGATTATTTGTCGATTTTTTTGAAAATATAGCTACTTTCAAAAATTTCGACAAATATTCATGTCTGCCAAAGTATTTTTTAAAATTAGTATTTTTTTTAATAAAGTTACACAAAAGTTTTTTTTAATAAAGTTAAAGTTACAAAAGCTTCAAATTAGCGCATAGGTACTATACACTGTAGTATGTAGTGTACTGCCATAGATCAAGTGAGCGAAGCCACGGGTAACAGTTAGTACATACATACATATATTGGCGCAGAAAGTGAATGAGAAAGATAAATAAAACGATTAGCGAGTTAATTGCACTCCCTCTGTACGCGGACATGAGTCTAATGGATTGGTAGCAATGTACGGGTTTTTCTGATTATTTTCCTGGTTAGAAACATTAGTGTTGACGGGAATATTTGCAATTTAAGTTCTTTGTAGTCCTTTTTATAGCGTAATAAAGGAATGTCATAATAAAGTAGTTGATAGATAATTCCATTCTCTGCTGTCTCTTCTCATTTAGAGATGCTAGGTGGTAGGAAGCAACGTCGTTCTAACACGCTTTTATTAACGTAATGCTTATATATTTGTCAATAAATCTAAGTAAATTTTAGAACAATATCTTGAGTCACTTCTTGTCGTCCGATTTGATTGAAAATTTGTGTTTATGTCGGGAACCAATTAAATTTTTTTTTTTTTTTATAGTATGAAAGACATGCTCGAAAGGCCATAAGATGAGAACCAAAGCAAACGTTAAAGTATGAATCTAGTGTACATGGTAAGACAACTAGTTTAATGAACATATAATATTAAGCGTGTTCCTTTTAGTTTTATGTTTTAAGCTAAATTGCTATTTTTAGTAAAATGAAGTAATAAAAATATTTTATAATATTAACTTTCTTTGTAAATACAATATAAAATTCGCGACAATCGCATGTATATGCAACGTGATTATTTGAAACACTTCCAAACTGAATCACGATTGCGTTTTTATTGCTTTCCAAATTGGCTTTTCTCTTATATTTTGTTTTAAACAAAGTCTTTGAAACAGAAACAAACCAATGCAAAATAGCAAACAGAAGTTAGCAATATAACAAAACGACGTACGTTGAATATATTGACCGAAGCAAAACATAAACTTTACTAACCAAACTCGATACACCACTATTTGCAATAGACTCAAACGATATGCAATGTTCGGTGAAAATGTTTCACTATTACAATATTATATTTTGCTCAATCGAGTCGCTATTGGGAAATATATTTAGGAAGTACTCAACATTTGGAAAAAAAAAAGTGGATATTTAGGTTAAAAACCTGTCGTGGCGCAGAGACTGTAAACGCGACAGGTTGTGGGTTGGATCCCCACTCCAGGAAATGGAATTTTTCATTTCCTGGGTATGGTAACAAGGTAAAGCGCGACGTTGAGTTCCGCAACTCAGCACGCAATGCCTCAATTCGGCGGAAAGTGGGGAACGATTCTACCTGTCTAGTCTGCTAATCAGGAAAAAACGAAAACCTTTTTTTATTTCTAGGAAGCTATAGTGTTAGACTTAATTCAGTTAAAACATTTGATAATGCAATTTGTTCTCGGTACTCCTTACTGTACTCAAATCCCAATCGAAAAAATATACGGGGTTTTGATATTTAAATATGCGGAAAGTGAACTGTTGTGTCATTTTTTTAGCTTCACGCTGTATCCCGCACATAGCATGGTAGATAGGAAACATTAGAATCTAGTATTAAGACACTCTCTTCATAATTCTCTTAAGATTTCAAGTCTCCATCTTTTTTTCATTAAGATAATAAAAGACTACATATAATGTTACAATATCAAAATAATTTTCCTATCATATTTAAGCGTCGTAAAGTTATTCTGATTAAGAAGTAGGGCAAGTCTTCGCCCAAGTATTTATGAACAAAGGATGTGGGTAACAGGTGCGGTTCGTTTTCGTAAGCGAAAGCTACCACAATAATTATAAAGTAAAATATATGTTTATCTATCTTCTCAGAAAACACAACGGATTTACAACAAGGAGGTTGGATTGTGAAAAAGGTTTTTGCTCATTTGGTCAAAAATGTGGTAAAGTAAATCAGGTTTTGAGTTTCACGTACAAGTTTTTGACGAAGTATTATTAATCAAAAATTTTGATTAATGAAGGTTTAACAAAAAGTTTTGATCTAAATATATCCAATTGTAAGTATACCAATTAGTTAAGTAGAAATAACTGGAATAGAGTACTTTTAATAGTTTTATGTATGAATTATACTATAAGTATTATTTATTTGAGGTAAGAGTATATTTGTGCGTCAAAGTCATTGTGGTGCATTCCAGGAAAAGTTCCCAAAAAGCAACATTTATCTAGAAAATATAGGCTTTTTGGTCGGATGTAAGAACAGCGGATATCGAGTTCTCGTTAGGCTATTTCTGACTTTATAAATTCCTGTAATTTATAAACGTGCATTGAGATATAAAAGAAAATGAAAATTATCTTTGAGTAAAAAACTTTCGATTATTTTATGAATAAATTTCGGATGAAAGAATGTGATTTTGGGGTAATTAACGTTTATTATCAAGAGGAATACGGAAAGCCAATATTTTTTTTATAATATAATGCGTTATAAATACATTAAATTTGTAAAATAAATATTACATACTATATGTTTCACATACATGTCTGTCTAAAATGATGTATACATTCTAGGGCAACGCGTATTTCACGCGTCAAAGGGCACTAAATAGTAGGTACGATTTAAAATAAGATGAACCCTAGAACTGTATTTATACAAATACCTTGAAGAAATATAATATTTTCTATACAAATATTTAAAACACGGTAGACAAGATTGCATTTTTAATAACGTTTTTGTTGAGCTTATATTACAAGTATTAAGCTTTTTCATCACAAACCTAACCTACTTTTATCGTGTAAACTTAGAGTGATATACTTTTTTGTATTGTGTTTTCCTTCATTTTAATAGTAATACTGTAGTAATATTTTTAAATAAAAATATGACTTTATGACACAAAAACTTGCGACTGTAAACGCGACAGGTTGGGGGTTCGATTCCTACTCCAGGAAATGTAAATGGTTTGGTAACAAGGTAAAGCGCGGCGTTGAGTTCCGCCTCTCAGCACGCAATGCCTCAATTCGGTGGAAAGTGGAGAACGGAGTGTCTTAACACTATGTTCTCAGGTTCCCTCTGCCTACCCTGTTGCATGCGGCATACAGCGTGAAGCTAAAAAGATGACACAACAGCCCATTTTACGCATATTTAAATATCATAACCCCGTATATTTTTTTGATTAGGATTTGAGCACAGTAGGAAGTACCGAGAACAAATTGCATTATCAAATGTTTTAACTGAATTAAGTCTAACACTATAGCTCCCTAGTAATAAAAAAAGGTTCTCGTTTCTTCCTGCATAGCAGACTAGACAGGTAGAACCCTAGACTCTCTGTTCTAAACTAGCTACGTATTTTTTACCGCTGTATCCCACACATAGCAAGGTATGCAAAGATAACCACAGAGCCTAGTGTTAAGACACTCCGTTCTCTTAAGATTTCCGTTTCTTTACGTATTATATTCCATTGATACAGCAACAATGGTTTCAAATACTGTACCGAGCTTCCCGTCTATACTTTGTTAAAATGTGACTGTATAATAAATCAAAAGAACTTTCTCATTTTATTTGATTGATGTGGTACGAGAGGGGAGGTTTGTACAATGTACTTTTATTGTGAATCTGGTATAATGCGAGAGAAATATGAATTTTTTTATAACTGTTTCATGTTTAACTTTAAAATATTATTGTGTTCTTTTCAGAGCGTGTTTTGTGATGTTTTAATTTAATATGGCAAGTATATATTTTCTTATTAAAATCTTTCCTCAATATTCTTCAAACAGACTGAATTTGAATAGTACTCACGTATTTCTATCATTCAATGAAAAAAATATGAAATTTCGGTAATAAACTTAATAAATTTATATAGATCTAAAATACTTCAAAATCTTTACTTTAAAGTGTCCTATAACTAATTCAGTTTTAATACTGCTAAAGAATAAATAATTCTGTAAGCTTTAAATCATTTTAATTTTTTATTAGTTTCACGCTTTATCCCTAGCAGCGTAGATATAAAGAAAATTCTTAGAACTTATTCGTCTCGACTCGTAACTTGTTTAATAATAATCTTTTTGTAAAGAAAAAAACAAGTAACTTACCATCCATTAAGGGGAACAAGGAGAGGTTTGTCGTAGCCGTCGCACCACGCCATAGCAGCTGTGACTAGCGTAGCGAGGACCCCACGTCTAGCCACCGCTGGACGTAGCCATGCTATTATCTAGATAAAAAATGAGATATTACACAATTATATGACATTGTTAAGATGAAGTCAGTATATGCCTTATGAATGTAAATTTGAATCTCTTTCAGGGAAAATTTAGTGTTTGCGAAAACTAAAGAAACTAACTAGCGAAATGTAAAAATCAACATAAAAATGTTACATTTCTATTTATTTCTCTTGCCTTTTTAATATTTTTATTCTCCTTCTTTTTGCGTTCTTTCGATTAGATTTGCTTAAATTATTATTTTTATAGCTTCACGCTGTATCCCGCACATAGCAGGTTAGGCATAGGGAACCTAAGAACCTAGTGTCAAGATACTCCATTCTCATAACATTTCTGTTGCCCAGTTTCCGCCGAATTGAGGCAGCGTGGCAAAACTCAACGTCGCACTTTGCATTGTTATGATTTTCTAAAATAATGACAGTAAAATGAGTTCAATTTAATTTTTTTTATTTTTTACAGTTTTATTGATTTATTTTATATCCCAAGCAAACAATATTTATGTATCATCAATATATTTTTACAATATAGCAACCTTCATAACAGAATAGAACTAATACATGTTTCTTTTGTGCCAGATAGGTTTACACAAGACCCTTTATGGCTGACGAAGGTAAAGCCGAGCACGGCTTAACCCTGTCAACAGAGTTTTGAAGGGGAGTTATTCGCTAGTAGCCGTAATTTGATTAAAAAGACCGTTAAGATTGAACTCGACTCAATAGATCAGTAAGAAGGTTCTTTATGAATGAGAAAATAAGACGTAAAGATTGAAAATAAAGAATTTTGAATTTAAAGAATTATATGCTTAATATATTAGATTTTCTTAATATACAAAGGTAGAAACTTTATATCTCATGCGGCCGTGTGTCTAGCCAAGTTCTACTTCGCAGCAGATTAGTATAATATTTAACGAACCATTTCAAGTCATTTTGAATCATTCATATTTATAAATTTATTAATAAGGTCCTCATGAAATTTATTTATAAATTAGTTTATTAAAACCTTTAACCATTAACCAATTTTAACTTTTAACCATTAACCAATTTTAACTTTTAACCATTAACCAATTTTAAATTTAAAAGTTATAGAGATTTTATTCGTTGACTGATTGACGCATAGATCCGAAACTCAAAACACTTTTAGATGATAGAAAGACGGAGAAAGATGAAGTTTACAATTCAGCTATATATATATATATATACAT